>JANVCC010000271.1:8417002-8487383 GCA_025345505.1 Todiramphus chloris collaris | reverse complement strand
GGGGGGGGGGGGGGGGGGGGGGGGGGGGGGGGGGGGTTGGGGGTGTTTCCCGAGCAGCCCCCCACGCCTCGGACCCCTCCATCCATCCCTCCCTCCCTCCCGCATCCCCCCGGCCCGGCCCCGGTACCTGCCGCCGGGCGCCGCCGCTGCCCTCTCGCCGCCGCCGCCCCCGCGCTCAGGGCCCCCGCCGGTGGGGGGGGGGCGGGCACACCATGGTGATCGACGGGAGCTTCCTCCAATCGGTGTCGGCTGCCGGCGGCGAGCCGGCCAATGGCGAGGGAAGCGAGGCCAAAGCGAAAGTGGGGGTAACGCGGGAGGAGCGGGGGGAGAGGGAGAGGGATGGGGGAGAGGGATGGGGGAGAGCAGGGGACGGGGAGGGGAGGGTGAGGCTCCTGTGTTGGGTGCGGGGGAGGGGGGAAAGGGGCAACAAGGGGAGGATGAGGAGAAGAATGGGGGAGTGAGAAGAAACGGGGGTGAGGAGCAGGTGCATCTTATGAAAAACGCCCCAGTTTCCTGTCTTGTCTTGAACCCGAAGCCTCGCAGCCCCTGGGGAAGGCTCGGTCCCGTTCCCCTTTCTCCGGGGGTATCCAAGCTGCCCTGCAGCACCCGTGATGCTCGGGGAGAACATCTGGGGTGCATCCACACAGCAGAGAGAGGAGGGAAAACTGCTGGAAGGAGCTGCAGCTGTGCCTGTGGTGGCAGAGAGCAATGGCAGGAATTGAATCTTCACCTCCCGCTATTGCCAGCGAGCTGACCCCGTGTATAAAGGAAGAAAGAAGTACGAGAGCAGATGCATGGGTATTATTTTATCTGAGGCACAAACACAGCTATCGCGACGTTATCTTTATTGGTTCAACATAGTGCCAGGCACTCTGAGGCTGGGCACAGCCAGGTTAATGACTGCAGGGGAAGCACAGCTCCCTCCAGAGCTGTGCAGAAGAGCTGTGGGAACACCCCAAACCCCTTCAATTTGCATTGGCGCATTTGTCTGGGCCTTGTTCCCTGCTGTTTGCGGGCTCGCTGTCACAGTGGTTGCTTTATAGTCACAGAGAGGGGCCCTTGTGCGGTTACACAGATGAGTCTTTGGATCAGCACCTACATCTGAGTATAACAGACCCTTCAGGACGTAACTCAGCTGGGCTGGAAGAATCTCAGCAGCTGTGACACGTGTACGGGTGAGGGTCTAACCGTGCAGCTCTCGCAAGCCTACGAGTGCAGCTTCTGCAGCTCCCTTCGCACTTCTTCTCAGAGCTGTTTCACATCACTTGGGAATTTGGCCTGTTTCTGCATGTTCAAAGATAAATAATTCAGGCGCTGTTGTTCAGCGCTTTAAAGTGCAATCACGTCTCCATTATCCAGAGCGCGCAGGATAACCTGGGTAATGGAAAACCCCAGCTAAAGCTGTGCAAGGCACGGAGGAGGGCAAAGATATAGCAGAAGGTCTGAGATGCAGCCCTGCCCTACCTGTCTCCGCTCAGTGCAGAGGCAGCAGTGCTGGACCTTCCCCCCAGGGAACCCAGGGACCCACAGATCCCCGAGAGCAGGCACAGAAGCCAAGGCAGAAGCAGCCCCTGCTGCTCCCTGAGGCTTTCCCCCGGGCTGTAGTGATGTGCCACTTGCCTTGCTGCCTCCCCACCATCCTCTGAAGCAGTGGCTCCAGGATGGAGCTGCAAAGTGCTGCCTTTGGGTCTCATCCTTGCTCTGCCGCTTGGAGTTGGAGGTGGGTGGGCTTCTCGCAGGTCTTGCTTTTACTTACTGGGCTAAACTGGGAGCTGTTGAATAAACTTTTAATGTGAACTTACGTGCGGAAGAACCTGCTGTTTGCAACATGCTGTGGTCAGGAAAACCAGGGAGCCCTTGCTCCACGCACGCACACTGATGTTTATTATACATGACTCGCTCTCTGTGCACTGAAGTTAGGGCTTTGTTTTGGCTGGTGCTGTACAGTCACTGATGAGTAAGGCCCTGTTCCAAACTGTTTAGGTTTTAAATAAACAAAGTGGAAAGGACAACAGATGGGCAAAGGTGAAGCGGTCCGTCGAAAGCAGCTGAGCTGGGGAAAGCCCCCACGTTTCCTGGTCAACTGTGCCAAGCTGCATTCATCACTAGCTCCAGCTGCAGGATGATGCTTCCCTGCTCCTCAGCTTGGCTCCCTTCTCCACATACATTCCTGCCTCTAGTGAGGGTGTCCACAAAGTTGCAAAGTAATTATTTTACTTAATTTTTGGTGATTTTTCAGACAGCATCTCTAAATATGTTACCTCGTAGGTGAGGGAGATGTAAAGATGTGAAGCTTGTCCTATGGATTTGCATGAGCTAATAGTAACTATGATGATGTGTCCAAGGGAGAAGGTGTGTCAAGGAAAGACAGAGGTCACCTGGAAGAAATCAGTCTCCTGCAAAAATTTTTAGAAGATTCTGGGCAGTGGCATCATCTCTGCTGACTCACATGTAAATGAGGAGTCTGTCCCAGGGTCAAGTTTGGTTTAAATTCTGGTTTAAAGCCCCCAGGGATCAGCAACGGACACAACTGCTGCCTAAGTGACAAAAGGCTCCTCCACAGCCCATCTATTGGGCTCACCCTAACAATCTTTGTAGATGTTTCAAGGGATAGAAGAAGCTGAAATTCATTTGCCAGAACTATAGAAAAGCATGAAGATTACATGATGCAATGAAAGCTGAGGGAGGCAGGGGTGGAAAGCGTGGGCAGAGCCTAGATGAGCACAGAGGGGAGCATGGGCAGGGTGGCAGGGACCTGAGTGTGAGGGTGCTGGGGGCTTGGCATGAACTCAGGTCGTGCCTGCTTGGTTTATCTCCTGGCTCTGCAAACCTGCAAAGAACACGAATATAATAGGAGTCAAGGCAAGGATGTGATTTGCCAGAGTGTAGCCCTCATCGTGCTACGAGCTACAGACACCTCTGCCAAGGGAGGTGGAGAAGGGCCGTGGGGAGACATCGCCCTGTCCCAGGCACTGCTGATGATGTGCATCAGCTTTGCTTGACAGCATCTGTCCTAAATCTGCCTCACGTCTGCTAGTCTCTTGTCTTGGGACCACCTCCTTTCACTCCCTCTCCTGTCAAGCTGAGCCTAACTGGATACAGAGCTCTTCTGGTGGCTGATAGTGCTGAGGGCTTTTCTTTTAAAACTGAGCTGAAGGTTTTTGTTTGTCTTGGGCTTGGTGATGGGCAGAAAGGTTGTTTCTAAAAGGATGGGGCTCTCTCTGCCCCGGGCAGTCTCTGGCCCCCTCCATCATTAAAGCTGAGAATTATCAGGGCAGTCACAGCAATAAACAATGACAAGGAGACTGGTAATCATATTACTGGTAGTATTACTAACATGATAATCATTATATTATTGGTATTACATGGGTTACTATCCCCTCAGGCTTGGGAGGCTCTGATCATGTTAGTTTGACTGAAGTTCTGATTTTATGAGTCATGTTAACACTTGGAGATCCACCTGCAGTGATTTTCATTCAATACTTCACACCAGGATGGATTTATGATGTGTTGTACCCCTGTCAGAAGCTCGGGGAGTGTCAGGGGCTCTGGGCTGCCGTCTTTTTTATAAATCTCCATAAATCATTAAAACTCTGGCTTTAATTAATGCAAATTTAGTGCCACAGAAGGGGAGTCAGTTGGCTGGAGGTGGTCCCAGAGCTGGAATGGCTCTGTCACCAGTGGCTGCTGAAAGAAGTTTCTTCAAGTTTGGTCCTGTAAGCCAGACGGGGCCTGAGATGATCACGACAATCTTTGGCCTCAATCTGTGCAGACATAAACCTTATTAATGCCCATCACATGAAACTATCCCTGTTTTTCCAAAGTCCACACAGCTGACTAGGAAAGAAGGGGAGTTGTTTTACATTCATCACATGAAGCCCAGTTCTGGGAACATTTACATTTTTAATATCGTTAAGTGTGCATGCATTTACAAGATTAAGTTAGCATAGTAATAAACAATTTATTTAAAGACCTAATGTCTAATACAGGTTTCTGGTCCCTGAATGAACATTTCCTAATATCGCTGTTATAAATACTTCCGTGATTCACGTCGCCTGTTGCAGAACAAGCAACGAATCTCTGGGCAGGAAGTAGAGAACTGGATTTTTTCCTAAAAGAAGATTGGTTTAGAGTTTTAATATAGCCCTAATTTGAGCCAGAAATTCATTCCCAGGAAGTGTATAATGAATAACAAATAAAGATGGAATTTTTCAAGACCGGTGGCTAGTGCTGGCTTGCAGTGGGAAATGTACTTGTGAAAATCCCCTGCTGGGATTTTTACCAGACTTTGGGTCATCCTACCTCTGTCAGACCCTGTTGGTTTTGCAGACTGGAGCATCAGAATCCATCCTTCCCAGCACTACGAGCTGCATTTATTATTACAAGAGCAAAGGACCCTGTAAGTGAAAGGATGAGGTAGGAGGTTTAAAGCCAACTCTTGCACATCTCCTGATGAAAGAGTGGCAACTGTTGCCAGAGGGCATTGCAGAGCTGAAAGTATAACTGTTTGAGGAAGGATTAGACAAATTCAGGGGTGACACATGCTCTGGTAGCTATTAAACCCAGTAATCTCCATGCAAACCTCTAGCTGGGGAAGTCCCCAGGGTGCTGATGGCCAGCAGCCAGGGGAGCGTGGTGAGAGGCAGCAATTCCTCGCTGCTTGTCCTGCTCTCAGCTTCTTTAGAAAGCAGCCAGCAACAGCACTGCAGTGCTGTACCTCTGGGTTACCAGGAAACAGTATTAGGAACTTGGCTGCTCAGCATGTACAAAGTGTGATGTGCTCATTTTCAAAGAGATAAGGGAGAACTGTAACTTTTCTTAGAAAGATTTCTGAAGGCTCTGAGCTCTTTTTTCTCACGTCTTTTCCATTAGGTGATGTGCAGACACTGCAGCCTTTCATTCCTAAGATTGAAAAAGAAGTGATTTCTTGCACTCCAAACAAGTTTTATTTGAATGAAATATGACATTACACTGGGGAGAATCATGGAAAAGTCCAAAGATGGCATCATCCAAGGAGAGGACACATTGCAGCTCAGTGCAGCAGCTGTAGGCATGTTCCCAGAGAGCCTGAACAGAACGTGGCACCCGGCAGCTCTGCGTTAGCATCAAGGTCATTTCAGCCTTAGGACTTAAAATGGAACTTTTGACTGTGATGATGATAAGCACAGCAGTTTTGTAACTGTTGAATTTTGGCAGAAAGCAGCCCAGAACAGCAAAGCCACCCCATGGAAGTGTACGTTCCAGGTCCTGGAAAGGCAGTGCTGTTACCATACACACCCCCAGGCACTCTCGGGTCCAGCTCCACTGCTCCAGGCAGGCTGGTGGCAGCTCAAGGGGCTCCTTTCTCTGTGCTGCACCATGCCCAGGAGCTCCTGAGCTGGACATGGGAGACCTACAGAAATGCAAATTGTAATTAAGAATAACAATAATTACAATTCAGATCGTTTCATCCTCCAAAATTTAATTAAGCATAACTAACCTGCTAAGTTCTTATTTAGGATGGACAGTAAATCCTGGCCTGTCTCCTGAGATGTGGGCTGGAATAAGAGACACTCTGCACCTTACCTTCATAGGTTGGAAGACCCGATGCTCTGCTCCAGGATGAGCATCACCCCCTCAGAGAGTTGTGGATGTGGGTGTAGCTGCAGGAATTCCCCATTCTGGGGAGGGAGCAAGGGCAGAGATGCACCCCAATACCACTTCTCCTCTGCTCAATTCACTGAGGGGAAAAAAAAGCTATGAAGATAATCAGAGAAAAACAGATGAAAGGAGAGTAAATATTTCATGGTGTCATGACAGCTCAGAACTCATCGCTCTGTTGTGCAAAGCAACGGTGGGGAAAATCACCTGTACTGTGGTCTTTGCTCCTTATCCACTCGCTGTGCTTTTTGGCACCGGGTCTGATGGGGATATTCACTCTTCATTTAGCAGCAGCACAAACTCCACCGTACCAAGGGTGAGAGCGCTGAGATCTCGCCGGGCACAAACGCGGCGGCAGCATCTCCAGTAAGATCCCAGCAACGCCTGCGGTGCAGGGGAAGCGGCGCGGAGCATCAGCACAAGGCTCTGGGCTTTGGCTCCAGCCGAGTTGCCACGGTCAACACGGAGTGTTTGTACAGCAAGAGGAGATCATACTCATCAGAGCAACACCCTTCCTCTTTACGCGTGTTTTTAAAGGGTAATCACCATTGAACTACCCATTGAACACCACTTGTCTCTTATTAGCAGACTAAGAAAGAGCTTATTTTCAGTCACCAAAGGTTTTACTTTCTATTTTTTTTAATAAAGCCTGATGAAAAAAAACAACATTATAACTGAGGCATGAACTTTTAATGACTCTATTTCATAATCTTTCTGAAGATTCCTGTTGAACTAACCGAGTCTTCCAACTCTTTTTGTTGTTGGCTTAAAAAGCTGGCACGGATGTTGCTCCAGATCTCATGGACTCTGCTATTTGCTCTACCCAACCCACCCTGCAGATTTTGGTAGATGTTGCCATTGCAGTGTAATGAAGTACAGGTGCTTATTGACAGTGATATCATCTGCCCATATGCTCTGGGAGGTGGTCACCAGCATCATGGGCTTGTGAAGAATATATTCCAGCATGATATGTAGCATGCTTAGTTAGCTGTATTGGAAAGATTTCCTGATAGCGATTGATTTTCCAGCCCTGTAATTACTTCAGAGATTACAAACATAGAAAATATTGCTCCAGGAATTGATTTTTTTAATTGTTCATAGCACCAAAACTACGGTGTGATTGCAAAGCACATCACATGCTTCCCATGCAGGAAGACTTTGAACTTTGAAAACATATTGCCCCTGTAAACGTGGAAAAGAAATCACGTGGCTAATTCTTTTCACTATCTGTCTCAGATGAGGCTTGGATTCCACCAGTTTGGGCTGATTTTCAAAATCCATCCCTGTAGTTCCTCTTGCAGAATCAAGAACTACAGGAGAGATGGGACTCTGCATCCATGAGGCTGCACTGCATCCCAGCCGGGAGCTGCCCGTGCAGGTCAGGATCAGAACAAGTGTCAGCCGTGCCCTGTGGTGCAGAGCCCTCCATCCAGGGATGCCCCAGTGTCCTGGGGTTGATCTTCACCCTTGTAATAGCTTTGCCTTAATTTGTGTTCTGTGTGCACATCTTGCCCCTCCAAAGAGGTCTCAACCCCATGGAGCACATCCCACATGCTTCACCAGCACATGCACCCCTCTGCCACCAGCTGGGAGGTCAAAGTACCTCTGAGGAGAAGAGACACTCCTCTGCTGTCTTCCCAAATCCCTGGAGCTGCTGTCAGTCATTATCACGAGGGCCCATGTGGATATCATGATGCCACAAGCCAGGTACCGAAGGGCTTGGGCTGCAACCTGCAGCGAGAAAACATTTCCCAGCAAGGCTGCATTTTCCTAGTCCCCTGCTCCATCCTGGGCTCCGTGTTGATGTTTTATCAGTTTAAACTCTAGGCTCTTACCATTGCTGCTGGGGCTGCTCACTGGTGCAGTAAAAGCCACGCGTGCAGACGTCTTGGGCTGGACATTGCCCCGATCATTTGTCAGGGCTCACGTCTCACACGTAGCTGAACTCTCCTGAAACAAGTCCTGTGGACTACAGCTTGGGCTCGGCTCATTTTTCCTCTCCTTCCCCTGGCTCTCCCGTGGTGGGAACTCAAGGCTCAGCCTCACTTACTGGAAAGGTTTACAGGGTACAGCTTTAACTTGGTGACTGCCACGTCTTTCTCATCTGAAGCGACACTTGCATGTGCCATTTCCTTGGTATAATTAAAGAGAAAACCAGCTCAGCTTCCCCTTGCTGAGGCAGGCCTGGCTTTCTGAAAGCCATTAGCCAGCAACAAGCTGCAGCATCTCCTGCAGTTGGTCTCTGGTGTCTTCATCCCTCCAGTCCTCTGTCATTGCAAGGGTGCACCATGCCACCAGCTGCTTGTAGCTCCTCAGTTAGTGCTTTTTCTGGTTTTTAATTGGTTTTTTGGGATGGAAAGGAGATAGGAGCGGGGAGGGATATAAAGACTGGGAACAGAGCAAAGCAGGTCAGAGTTACTGCAGGGGTCTGAGTAATGGGGATTTTTTTTCCCTGCTTGCTTACCCAACATTAGGCATCTGGGAAGCACAGGGAGCAGTGGGCAGATGGTCCAGGGCAGTAACTTCTCCCACAGGTGTCCATGGTCAGAACAGACATACGAATAGCCATCTATTAGAGACACCCCATGGCTTCTTTCACCTTCATCCCACCTTCAGAGCAGGGTAAACCCCAACCCTGGCCCACACCATGGCAGGGAATTCTCCCACCCCAGCTCTCCTGCTTGCTTCTGTCACCTTGGGCTATCCCCAGCAGCTAGAAGCTGCATTTGCACAAGCAAAGAAGCCCTGGGCCTGCCAGGTCTGGAATGTCTATTGTTTTTTATTGCTTCCAGGCAACATTTTTTCATCTGTAATGATCAGCTGAAGGATGATGTCTCCTCTCTTCTTCAGAGGGGATTTTGAGTCCTCTTCAGTGAGGTGCATGAGACAACTGGTGCTTTGTGCTGGTGACTCAGTGGCCTCATTGCACACATGGGGTGGGGTGGCTATTGCTTATGGAAAATAGTGGTTATGCCCAGTAAAAACCAAACTTCCTCTTCCAAAGAGGCTGTTTTGTCTCTCTAAGAGGATAATGACAGATATTTGCTGTGGAAGCAAAGCCAGGAGATCCCAACAGAGGCAACAGGGGCATTGCAGTTAGGGAGGGTATTTTATGTCATCTCATTGCCCAACCGTGCCGGACATTAAACAAATCAGTTGTGTCACTTCTCCTAAAAGCTTGCAAATTAGCAAGGTTGGGCAAACGGCAAAACCCCCCCAAAAAAAGAATTTCTGAGTTACAGGGATTACATATTCTGCTGTAATCACAGAGACACTTAGAGAATGCATCTACTATGAGATGGCTTCCACAAACTGTGAAACGTCAGGAAGAAAGAAGGTATGGTTGTTTTCAAAAGCCCCAGACCTTATGCTAATAAAAATTAGTTAATCTGGGCAATCTGAGTAGGTTGAGAAAGTGCTTCGGTGACTGTATCATTCCCAAACATACCCAGTCCCAGCAAAACCTTGGGAAGCATCTCAGGAGATGGGAAGTGCTGTAGCGAAAGTAAAATTAATAAGACATTAAGGAAGCAGGTGCCTTCCCCTCCCTCACCCCTGGCAGCTTCTGGGGTGACTGGTCTCAGACCAGGGCACAAATTCTCCTCCTGCACATGATGCTGTTGCACCAACCCGTTCTTAATCTTTGCAGGAAAATGGTATGGCTGGAACTGTCGTTATGCAGGGATCCCATAGGTGTGGAGGGAAAGGAGGAGAAAGTGCTGCTTCATTCTTTAACTCCCAAAGCCATTATTGGGATCACTGGGAAGGGGGATTTGGGCTGTGGTTGCAAGGAGTGAATTGCAAGCCCTTTCCTCACTTCCCTCTGCTCTAGGACAGGTGGATATGAAAAAAAAAAAAAAAAAAAAGAAAAAGAAGTATTCCACCTCAAGGTTATCTCTTATATGTGATCCTCCCTTGCACGAGGGCAGGGGGGCTGCTGCTGGGCTACTGGTATTGAGGGAAGGCACCAGGTAAGCGTTCGTCTCCCCCATGCAGTTTCGGGGTTAGGCAATAACGAGGCATTCTGGGGGTTCCCCAGGTGGGAGGATCTGCAGGATGACCCGCGGGCATCCCCGAGTTCTCATCTCCCCTGGAATTCCTGCCGGGATGAGGAGAGGAGCAGCTGAGTTACCCAGTCTCACTCTCCCATCTAGTGGTAAAACAAGGGAAGATGGTCCAGGCAGAAAGGAAGATTTTAACTTTCTGACGTTTCTGGAGGGCTGTCATTGTGGGTTCACTTACACCCATCTTCCCCAGCACTGGGATTGGGAATATCACCGACCTGATCCAGAGAGAAACACAGTAAACTGCAAAGATCCTTCCCTGTCTCCAGTGGGATTTGAGGGACCCTTGTGCTGGGAATGAGCCACAAAGAAGAGCACTGATGACTACACCCCAGGGAAACCAGTCTGGCTCTAAAAACATGCACTTCTTGAGCAAAATGATGTCTTCTAAACCACTCGGGATGGGTGAGAGGCAGAAAGGTGTAGAGCAGCATAAGAACCACACTTCCCACAAAAAAAACCTCTTACCTTCAAATAACCCTCTCTGCTGCTCCAGCCCCAGTATGGACACAGCTTTGCAGCTCCCCGCGAGCCACCTCACATGTGAGCCCCATGGCTGCCCCACTGCCTTCCCAGAAAGGTCTCTGCGGTCCCCTAAAATAGCAGGGGGGAGGCCCAACCCACAAAGCCTGTTCGTTAAGAACAAGATTAAGCACCCACAGGAACTGTGCTCAGGAAACACACTGTCGGAAGTGTGAGCTGGGGGCTGCGCTCGCTGAGCATCACTTGCAGAGCCTGACATCTCAGCAAAGCAACCAACTTTAGGACCTCTCCTCAGAGGTGAGGAGGGGATGCTGAAGCGAGGCAAGGTGGGTTAATCTGAGCTGCAAAGCTGTGTTTTATTTCAGCCAGTCCCATGTTGTTGAATGGGAAGGGTTTCACCTCTCTCACAGAATTTCAAGGTGCTCAAGGTGATTCAGGCCAAATAAATCCCAATTTTTCCATGAAGAACTGGTGCAGAACCAGCTCAGTCAGTAAGGGATGTCACTCCCCAGGCTGGAGAGGTGCAGGGCTTGGGTCCTGCTGTTCCAGATACAGGATGCTGCAATTCTTACTCCTGAGTCCTGAACTTGGTTCCGGAGACCTGAGATGCTGAACGAATGTCTTTTTACAGAAGATTTACGTTCTCATGTCAGATCGAAGGATCGTGGCATTTCCTGGAAGATTAGATGATGTTTCCTTTTCAGCAAATAAGGACAAAAGCATGGGGGGGCAGAATTAATCTCTCCTAGATCAGCCGTTTACAAACCCCAGAGGTATGTGTGTTTGGCTCACATTTCTGTTCATACAGAAACACTTTCCTGAAGCAGCACGCTGCTGGAAGTGGCTTTCCCAGC
This sequence comes from Todiramphus chloris collaris, assembly GCA_025345505.1. NCBI lineage: Eukaryota > Metazoa > Chordata > Aves > Coraciiformes > Alcedinidae > Todiramphus > Todiramphus chloris. The sequence goes on along the minus strand of JANVCC010000271.1, from coordinate 8,476,342 downwards.
GAGTCACCCACGTCGTCTGCAGCGTGAACAGGCTCAGCTGGAAAAGGAGAACTCAGGCGAGTACTGTGCTCACTCCCACACACTCAAGTTATATAAACAAAAGGTGCTAGGAAGGTTTGTGAGGGCAGGAATCAGCCATGTAAAATTCCTTCTGCAGAAGGAACTCAGTGCACTGGGTGGTTTCTCAAGCAGCACCACACGCTGCCGGAGCAGGGATGCAGGTTGGACCAGAATCGGTGGGAGCCAGTGATGGGACCAGGCCACCTCGGGGGATGCATGAGGCCCCGTTGGTCTGTGCTCACTGGGACAGGACATGGTTTGATGGTGCTTGGTGCAGCTGGGACCGGGGTGGGTACTGGCTGAGGGTGCTGGACCCCTCGCACCGCTGGGATGCAGCTCAGCCGCAGCATCCCTCAGCCACTCGGCATGTCGGGAGAGGGCAGCCTTCGCTGCAGATGGATGCAGCTGGGTGGGCGAGAGGCATCCACAACCAACCAGCCCCAGCACAGTGGGAGCCGTGGCTTTTCAGAAAAGCTTAAATGAGAAAGTTTAGATGATGCCCAGCATGGAAGAGAGGGTTGTGCAGATGAAAACGACACCTTTCGCTCATGAAGGCGCTGTCATTGACAGGAATTCAGCACTTTCCTGTCTGCATCCTCAAGGATGTCCCAGGATGTGATTCACACACCTGAGCTGGTAGGGCAAAAGGGCCCCTTGATCAAGGCTGACTATGACTTGCTGCTCCAAGAGCCCCTCTTCAGAAGGCTTGTAGATATATATCAGGTTTCCCTTCTTCACTGCAAGCTCATCCAGATACAGCACAGACCACCAGGCTCATTCGTTTGGCTGCAGTAGCACTGCATGTGCCACAGCCTGAGCACCTGGGTGGGACATCCTGGACTCACATCTCCAGCAATGGCCCTACAAACTCTCCCTGGAAAGCATGTTCACTGCTACAGCAACAAAAAAAAAAAGGTTAATGAAAAGACATGTTGGAAATGTGGAAGCATAGTTAATGTTACTGCTGTGATGCTTCATTTGAGCTGCAAATAAGAGATAAAGTTCTGCCTCCCACTAGAGATGTCACCAGGGAAAATTATTCCTTCCTTCTGCAAATGGCATCACATTGTTTCTTCTTTTCAGTTTGCTGCCAACTTGGAGTCATGGTCTATTTTTTTATGAAAATAATCTGGTTACCTGGCAGTGCTGTTACCCGCCATCCAACCTCCCACCCCCCAGACAAGATCAGTACAAAAGATATTCAAAAATAGATTCACCTAGGACAGAATAAATAAGGATGGCTCTTAGCATGTGAATAGCTAATGAAGACCCACTTAGTAGTCTTGGCATACTCATCAGCTTCAGTGGATAATCGTTGATTGTGTGTCTGCAGCTACTTTATTCTTTGCTCATTATACCCAGGTCAAATGAAACATACACAAAACCATGGCAGAAATGATAAGGGCTGATGGAGATGGCCATAGTGGTGACCCATCCCAACTAGAAAATTACCAGTTAGGAGTTTTTATTGCCTGTTACGTGGAGCTATTTCATCTACCAGCAAGAGGTAGGTCACTTCTGATAACAAGGGGTGAAATCCAGCTCATCACACCATCCCACATTTCTTATTACCAAGAGATGAATCTGTGTTTGTCTCATGTGGGATGCCCCTTGGAGAACCCCTGGGCACACATTCTGGAGGTTGCTTAGGTTTCACCACCACACTACTATGCTGGTATTGCCCAAAGGACTCAGGACTGTCTGCACCAGACTGGGTGATGCTTGAGCAGGGAGGCAGATCTGCTTGGCACCCAGCTCCTGGGGGCAACCTGGCAGCCACGGCCACCCTCACCAGTCGCTGCTCCACCCTCCTCTGCCCAGAGAGGCTTTTCCCTCTTAGCAAGAGGTTTTTCAACTAGCTCTCAGAGTCCTGTGAAACTTCTAGTGAATAACATACATAAATACACTATAAACTATATAAATATAGAGAATCCTCTAACAGGATTCTCTTTTTAAGCACCTTAGGACATTGCTTTCTCCCTCTCCCAAAATCAAACCTGGAGGGCTCAGGGGCTGCAAGGTGAATGCCATTTTAATTCTATATTGGGTAATAATCTGGGAAGGAGGAAAGGGAACAAAAAAAAGTAAGAAAGAAAGAGATGCAGGCAGATCCTGCTGTACCACAAGTACCCGTGTTTTAATTAGTTTGCCACGAAACTTGTGGCAATGGATAAAAACAGAAGAGGGATGCTGCAACATGAAGTGCTGTTGCTGGAGGACTCTGCTGCAATCTGGATTCTGTTGCTATAAATCTGCTCTAGTTCTACTTGTCTGATCCAGCCCCGAGACCTCCTTGATAGTGATTACTCCCAGACCCTCCGGTCTCCACTCCTCTCTGTTTCTAACCCAGTAAACCATCCTCTTCTCACCAGTTCTGGATCAGAGGAAAACGTTGTTATTTGGCTACCTCTATTTTATGGTCTTTTAATTATTTCCACCTCTGTGATTACACTAATTCGCCAACTGGCTTCTAATGGCTGTACAGTAGCTCGCGTTACAGTTTCATTAATCACAGCATTAGCTAGTCTTGTTAAGAGTCCGATTTCTTTGCATTATGATTTGAAATTCTTCAATGCAAAAGCAACCCAAAGGGGGGAGAAAGAAGTCAATAGGAATAGACATTGTCTCTTGGCCAGCAGCTTGGCGGAGAGCCTCTGATATATTTAGAAATGTTATGATTTACAAGACCCCGCCAACCATTTACTTAGTGTCTGTAAAACCCAGCAAGTTGGAAGTTTGCAAATCGCAAGCATTAAAGGCTCCTTCTCACTTTCTTTGATTGGAGGCAGTTGACTGACACATTCAAATGGGATCAAAAAATAAAGCAACTGACAACACGTCTCCTTCATCCTGAGAGCTGTAACCGAGCCCTCGCCGCAGCAACGCCATCGCTTCATCACGCGGCAAACCCAGGACAAAGCAGAAATGAAGATCTAAGAGGAGGTTAAGTTTTTGCTGCTGGAAAAAACATTTCTCTGGCAGCTCTCAAGACCTTCCTATAAATCCTCATCTGCGGAGACTGTTTGATGTGCGAAAGGACTTCTTAAAATAATCAAAATTAAGAACAAAGCGGCGCACATTGGATAGCTCGGATACATGCACAGGGGAATGTTGGCCGCTGTGGTTATGATGGATGATGATAATAATAATAATAATAATATTTAACACTTACTTAACAGAAGAAATTCAAACACAGATCAATTAATCCTGCTGTGTACCAGGAAGGGGAAGGATGATGGGTGAGAAGACAGATGCCCAGAGACCTGCAACCTGCCAGCAGAGAAGGCCAAGCTGGAGTCACCTCTGGCAGGCAGCGCTGCCTGTCCACTCGAGCCCTGCTCAGACATAAGCCACTTGCTTTGCTTCTACTTCCAAGAGTGATCCCAGAGCTTCCCTTTTCCCTCCACTGCAGCCACTCTGTGTGTCCCTGTAAGACTCCTCTGCCTGCACCACCAGCATCACAGAAGATCCTCCAAGGAGAGGTGTGTGGGAGGGCATGGCTTTGCCCATCACAGCACAGCCCCCTCCCAAACCCTTTGCAAGGCAACAGAGGCACAAATTAGAAAGAAACCAAAAGTGGACTCTTAAACCCAGCTTCTGAGGGTTGAAAATTGATCATGCTGGCAATGGTACAGATACAAATAACCAGTGATTCTCACTCCCTTTCCCCACCCTGGGCCATTCCTGCACTTCAGCCCCCTCTCAGGAAAGCAATTTTCACCTGCAGAGCACTCACAGCCTGTTCAAGTCATGGTCCTTGCTGGAGGAGCTCATGCTGGTGGGCACAGAGAGCTGTGACACCAGGGGCAATGACCTCGCCTGGAAAAGAAGTTCCCAAAGGAAAGGGTGGAGGAAACCAGATGAGGCAAACACGGGATGTTACTGAAGCTTCTACACGGGAACGCTGGGAAAATCATGGCACGTAAATGCTGTTCCCCAGGCAGAAACCAGCACTTTGCTCAGCTGTTTGTGACCCACCTCAGTACGCCTGCAGTTATCCCAGGTTGGTGTTTGGAACAGGACAAACTCTGAGCATCCCTCTTGCTCACGGTGAGGAGATAAAACAGCAGTGCATGGGGATTGATGAAACCAGACCTTGAGCAGCAAGCTGCAGCAGCTCAGCTACTGCAGGGGGGTAACCCCCGGCTCCTGTGGATTTTATTTGAACAGCAGCAACCTCTCTATTTAGTTATTTTGCATTTTCAGTCTTCATCTGCTGCAAAGCCGAGCTCTGGAGAAGGAAGTGTGGTCTGGCTGTAAGGTGTGGCCCTTCTCCCATTCCTGGACATGCCAGTCTGGGAGATGAGGAAGAGGGTAGTGAAGCCCCAGTTCAACAAAGTGCTTCAGTTTAATTTTGGTGAGCTCTAGGAGAAACTTCTATAGCAGAAGGGACAAGGGTGAGGTTGCTCTCACCTGCAAGGACTGGCTTTGACAAGGAGGGAGAAGCAAGGAGCCTTCATTTCCTGAAACGAAGAGGCTGAAGAGCCCCCATGACAAGCAAATCGTTAAAAAGAGAAAGTAACAATAATGCTGAGGAAAATACTGCTTCGGGGAAAGATTTCTGCTTGGTTTTAGCACAGATGTTGATATTGCACACTCCGAAATGGCTGCATGGAAACACATTTGCTGTGTGCTCTTAGGTGGTGCATGAAAGCAAAGATCTGTGCTTGCAAGGGAGAAATTAAAGCATTTAAAAATTAAAAGACATTTTAAAAATGCCTTCTGAAAGGCATCTTCTTCTCTCATAGAGAAGTTATGAGAGGAGAGACTGAGCTTCCCCAATTCACAGACCCTTGAAGCCAGGGTCTGTGACTCCATGTAGTGCTTGTCCAACATTTCACTTCTTTACCCTGCATGTACATTCAAAAGAAAGCTCATCCACACAGCACCTGTGATACCTCCACATGGAGATCCCACAAAGCCTAAGCAAGGGGAAGCTTTTCAAATTAATTAATATCATCACTTCAAAACCCAGAGCCCTTGGGAGGAGGGAATCCTGAGAGCAGTGGGATGAGGGAGTGGCAGGCTGAGGCTGAGCGGAGTGTTTTGGGCATCGTGCACCTGAAGGCAGCCCACAGCAAGGCTCAAGCACGGAGGTGATTGCTCTGCACTTTGCATATTCCCTCTGTGCACCGGGCTGGGATTTTTCATTCCATCCATAATTCATATCTTGCTGCAGCGATTCTATGGAGGCAACAAAGGATCCCAGCACCGGTGACAGCAAGGAAAAGAGAGAGATGCTTTTCCCCACTGAACAGCAAACTGTAGAGCTTGGGTCCGGCCAGCACCTCCACTTCATCCCAGTTGCCCTGTAGGCAAAGCTGTGATCAGACAGTGAAGTAAGGACTGAGGTGTGTTCGGGGAAGGACGAGCTGCTGGTGCGTGTGCAGCCAAGAAAATCCTCCGCATCACGGGCGGGCCAGCCTGCTTTGGAACTGGCCATCCTGCTTTGGAACTGGCCAGCCTGCTTCGGAACTGGCCATTCTTCTTTGGAACTGGCCATTCTGCTTTGGAACTGGCCATTCTGCTGTGGAACTGGCCATCCTGCTTCGGAACTGGCCATCCTGGCAGCCCTTTGCTCTTGGGTCTGAGCAGCTGAGCTGAAGATGGCTAATGCAAAACCCACACAAGTTCAACCCCCCGTCTCAGCTCTCTTTGGAGCCAGGAGTGATTGTGCACGGCAGCCAGCAGCACAGGGCTGCTTATTCCTCCAGCCCCAGACCTTTTTCTATACATGCAAATGCCATCACTGACCAAACTCAGCACTCAGTGCCCGAGCACCATTAGCTTTTGGGACCAGGCTGCTTTTCTTTTTGACCTGGATCCAGCAGTGCTGAAGGGTGAGAGTCTTTGCCATCGCTGTGGATGGAGAGGGCACCGTGTCGCTCTGACCATATGATGTGTACAAAGCAGCTCGGGCTCCCTCCGAGGGTTGTACAGCTTTTTCCTCTAACCCCACTGCCTTTCCTCTCCATAACACACGGACTGAAAAACCCAGTTTGTCAGAAACTGCAGTGTTTTGTGAGATTAAAATGTAAATGTTGCACTTGGCTTTTCAGAGGGGGGTTGATATTTTACTTGTGACTCTGCGAGGAAATAGATTTCTGATAACTCTGCGGAACTGCTGCTGCCCAGCCACTGCTGCTGCCCAGCCAAAACCTTGATAAATAAATCCTCTGTCAGCCAGCTCTGGAAACCAGCTTGCTGGTGGTTTGGAGAAATAGGGAATTTCAAAGCAGCCTTGCACAAGGGGACCTGTAATTAAAGCAGCCTCTCCTATGCTGCTTGGGTTTGAGAGAAGACGGGCTGCAGGATGTCCTCTTTGATGGTGCTGCTCATTACAAACACTATATATAAACTTTTTTACTGTGTTTATTGACTTGAAAATGTGGTGAAAAAGCCACATCAGGAGTCATGCTTTGCACTAAGCTCATCCATGAATACCAGACTGGAATGTTGAAAGGAAGCGTGAAAATAATTTGCATGAAATTCCTGCCTGGCTTCGCTCCAGTTTGCAACCTCACCTCCTTAGGACACCTGCAAAAAGATCTGGCTGAACCCCAAACTAGGGCCTTCCCAAGCCAATGCTTTGTCTTATCTTTTCCTGGTGGATCCAGGTCTCTCTGGACTCTGGCTCTGCAGAAACTTGCCCCATACTCCTCAGCGGGCACCACCCATGGCTTTAGCTATGTGCTCACAGATGGGTGACACCATGGTCTGTGAACTATCCTGGCACCTTGTTCATCCACACTGCTCTAAACACTGGTGAACCTGAGGAAACAAAAAAATCATCAGGAGGAGTTTTCTGACTTTCTGCTGATGACCAAAGCTTGACAGGGTTTTTGCACCCCCAGTCAGCACACATTTAAATGGCTGAACCTTGGTATAAGAAGCTCTTGGCTCATGGCTCTCAGTCAAAAACTATGACCAAGATAAATATTCACAGCTTTATAACCAAAAATCATCAGGAGTTTAAACCAACCTCTCCTGCTTAATATGTGGAATAACCTGAATACAACCATTGCACAACTCAACCAGCGGCACTCAGAAATGATCAGTAGGTTGAGAATCACTCCTAGGATTAATTTGGAAAAAGACTTCAAACAATTGAGATATATATGAAAATGAACAGACTCCGCATTAATAGAGCTTGAGTCTGATCTGTAAACTTAGCTTCTCACTTTTTATCCCTTAAGTAAACTAGGAACAGTAACGTATTTATAGCCTCTTGACGTAAGTAGCCTTCCTGAAATATTGTATGTAATAAATATTCTGCTGTCTCCAGAAGCCTATAGGACAAAGAAGTACCAAGGTACTGCAAAGGCAAACGTTACATAGCTAACGAGGGCTGGTGAGCTGCCAGCCAGCTGAAAACATCCCAAATGAGAGAAAGCAATGAAAATATAGACTTACTGTTAAGGTGGGATAGAGTTTTATTGACACAACCGCAGTGCAAGGTCACTGGATAAAGTCTTTCAGCCTCTTGGCTTTGCATGGCACCTTTAAACATCCTTTCCCACCACCACCTTGGTGTTTGGTCAGCTTCTTCCCAAGGTTTGTTGTTGGTCAATTGTTTTCTCCACTGTTTCCGTCCCCCTTTCTGATGTAAAGATCATAAGATCTTGGCCCTTTTCCCCTGACCCATGCTGCCAGCACTGCTTTTTATGGAATTACAAATTACATAGTGCATCCTCATTAAAACAAAATGTGTTCATCACCGTTTTTAAATAAGGATGTCATTTGTAAATGCTTTATTCATAATTAATGGAATTATTACTGGGTGCAGCCACATTCTTCATCCATGCACTGTAAGATATGTTGTAAAGTGCATTAGTAAAAAGCTTTATAGATGAGGGTATGACAACCCGACTGTGAAGCGCATTATGTGATGTACTGTAGCTATTGCTGTAACAATCTTTATGCAAGATTTTAAGCTATCAGTCAGGCAGGGCTTGATTGATAGTGTAAATGTTAATAATTAATAATAGGATAATGTTGATAACTAATTAATAGTAAATGATGAGTATGGATTTTTTTGGTTAGTATTATGCTAATATGCATTATTCACTCAATCATAAAATCACGGTAGAGATGAGAAAGTCTCTCTAGCTTTCTCCATCTGTATCACTGATGGGTCAATGCTGCTCTTTCCCAGCATTTCTGAAGCAGCTCTTTTCATCTGACTTCCGGGATGAAGTCTATTTGTTAGGAAGTATTTTTTAAAACAAATTCATAACTTGGTATATGTGTGTACCAGAGTAAAGTGTAAAGTCACGTCCTTTAGGACACAAGCACAGTGAACCCGCCTTGCTCTAGACACAGGAGACCACGATCAGAGGGACTCTCTGGTACGTTTACAAGGAAAGAGTTTAAAATGAAGGAATTGCCCCTGCAGAGTTCTTTCACTTACGTGTGGCATCCTCCAGCAATTCCGAACCATCAGGCATGTTTACCTATTACACTGGGTATGGGAAGGTCCTTGGGCTGATGCGTTACAACCATGTGGGGTGTAAAGATGGAGATGCAGGAGAGAGAACTGGAGAACTGTAAAGGTGGCTCAATAGAGGGGTCATTTTTTTTCAGCTGACATTATCTTTTTTCATATACAGCAGACAGGATGAAAAGGGGCATTATATCATGCCGGGCGACGTGAGTGTCTGTTTGCAGCCGGCCACAGACTGCTCAGAGGACATGAAATACTAATAGCAACCTCAATAAACCCCCAGAATTTAGGAACGGATACTGTGCAATGGCCCCTGGGATGTGCTGGATTAAAAAGTTCCCCAGCAGGAAAAATTCCCTTCTCCACCCCAGCAGTGTCTGTCTCCATTGCCCGTCTCCCAGCTACCCTCCCAGGACCAGATACATAATTTTGCCTTCTTCGGTTTCAAAGACTAATATGCAGGAGAGCTCCTTCCTGGTACTCAGCTGGTTTGTAGATAACCTAAGCTAAAGGCATCAAATATACCGAGCTCACTGGCATTTTCCTGTCAGCGTGGTCTCCAATGAGGAGGAATGTGCTCCACACCCCCCCCCCCCCCCTTGTAATGACATTTTAATTCCTTAAACCATGCTAATGCCCCCCCAGCTCTCTGGCAATGCATGACCACAGCTTATTGACTAGCGTGAGAGCAGTGTTTAGAGAGAGATGCAAAGTGCTAGTCAGTGCAGGAAGTCTCTTGCTAAGGACATTAATATTGGTAGCTTTTTCTTAGAGAGAGAGATGAGAGTCCTCGGAGCTGATCCACAGATTACCTTTCGTATCCCTCCTCCCTCCTTCCCTCTCTTATTTTGTGTTTGGCTTTTCAACATTTTTATTTCAGATAAATCCACAAGCACATTTTCGGGTGGCTGTCACCAGGATCCACTTCCTCCTGGCCCACAGACAGTCTGTCTCTCATCTCACTTACATTAGTATCAATTATTTACAGCAGGAATGCTAAATCATGAAAATGAAGTTGCAGCAAAGCTCTGCCTCGGCTAAGTACCCCACACTGGTTGCAGCCTCCAGAGCCCCTGTGTTATTTGTGCTTGCAGAGCAATAGCCCTGAATTTATTCCCCTTTTCACAGTCGCAGATAAGAGCAGTGTCTGGGCACCCACAGCCCATGGGGGTGAAAATTCATATAGAGAGTGCAGTGGGCACCGTGTCTATAGGGGAAACTTTTCCACAGTTTTTGGAGCAGCACAGCTCCTTCGTGTGCTTGCCAGAAGGTTCTTCCTTCCACAGAGACCTCTTGATGCTGGCACGTAATGTTTGGAGGAAGGAGACCATCTGCCTGTCCATGCAGTCCATGGTGATGGAACTACCACCTCAAAGCAGGGTGCAGCCAGACTGCCAGGGGAGTTGCCACCACTTCACTGCACGTCAATATTGCTGCCATTTCCCCTCCTCCTCCTCCTTCCCAGGGGTATAATGTCTCTTCTGGGAGACCATAATTTGCGGGGAAGAAGCTCCTTCCCCAATCGTGGCATCCAGCACCACGAGGTTTGAACAGGTCTCTGTCAATGGCAGGCAGTCACTGATGAGCTACTTAAATGACTGAGCACATAGGAGATTATTTTTTTCTTTTTATGTGAATAAGTAAAATCTTAAAAAGGAATATAAGTAAATGGGGGTGTTGTACAGCTTAGGACAGTGCAAATATAGGCATCTGGGCTCTGTTCATGTCTTTACTCTTTGGATCCACAACAGCAGAAGTACTTTACCTCTGTTGGTAAATGCACCGCTAAGTGGGGTGATGCTTACACCCTTGACCTTGGAACAGTGCCTACATTTAAATTTCCAGTAATTCTCAGTATTTTTTAGGTAAAGCTCTGCTTGCACCAGAGACGCTGTCCTATCCTTGGTTTGATTGCTCTGCTTACCCAGCACATTCCCACTCTGGTAGCTACAACTCAGGAAAGTCAAAAGAAACCCTGAGAAAATAAGAAGAAACTTGTGAAACCTGGTTGCAGAGACTATTCAGAGAGAGAAGACCAGGACCTGAGTGAAGGTCAGGACCCTGATGTGAAGACCAGGACCCTGAGATGAAGACCAGGACCCACAGATGGTGTGCAAGCTGGTCTTAACCTGCCATGGGCTAGCAAGGGGGTTACACCACGAGACCCAAGATAGCCGTGAGGTTGCAAAGGTCCAAGCCTACCACACAGCTCCTTAAAGGAAGCCTCCAACCACCAGGGGCCAATTCAGCCCTGAAGGGGTGATTTGGGGCACCTTTGAGCCACCCTGGCAGCGTGCCGTGTCTGTGGTCCATGCTGCGGTCATGGTGAGGAGATGAAGGGCAGGGCTTGCCTTGGCATGGGATTTTCATCTCCCAGTGGATGCTGCTGGAGATGGAAACCTTCATCCCCCAAGGGAGCTGGCTCGGTCCTTAGCTGGTGCTTTGCTGTCGCCCACGCGTGTGATTTTGGAGTTGGGTTCACTCACAGAGGAGAGGTATGCAAGGGAGGATGGAGAAAAAGAAAGAAAGGGTGTTTTAATTTTTACCTGCTGTGAGTCACTTCATTAGCCCTGACCCTGCTTGATCCTTTTACTGTTGTATCAGCCTAACTGTTTATTTTCCTCATAAAACTAAAACTAGATCGATTGCCTTTGTCTCAAAGCCCTTTATGTGTCTTGGCGCCCAGGAGCAGCTCTGCCTTTAGCAACAGGCCTAATGCAAATTGAATCTTGGGGAAGCAGGGATGGTTTGAAGCAGACGTGAAGCTGACCTGCCTCATCTTCCTCCTTTTTCCCGCTTAAGCTTCATCTATTGCATTTAAAAGAGAAACGATATCTATTTAATTTGAAAAGAAATGCACAACACTATCTATATATTTGTGCATGATGTGCCTCTGTTGTATATGCATCTATACAATCAATAACTGTGTCCTGCTGGAGATTTAAATATTAGTCTTCAAAATCCTGGTCTAGAGCACCAGATTTATTTGTATGAAAACAGACCCTTCCTTGCTTACAGAAGGATATTAATTATAGATGCACACCCATAAATCTTCTGGCTTTAGGTGAGATATTTGCTGGATTATAAATATGAATTGGAGATGAGGGTCCTGCTCTTCCCATTATTACTATTATTATTACTTACTGGTTATTATTTTCTATATGATCAGTATCTTCAGATGGGTCAAACATTACTGGGGAATGGGGAGCTAAGCTTTCAAAGGGGGCACACATGTTGAATTCATTAAAAGGTTTTCTATCCCAGCCTTGCTCTCTTTGCTGCATTTAACAGTCCAGTGAGTCATTAAACACCCTGTTCAGGTCTCTTCCCCTCTTCTCCGTCCTGCTTTTGGTACCTCATTTCATTGTACTGCTTTTGCCAGATCATATCAAGCTCCCTAATGTTTATTAATGATGTCCTGTGCATCCTATAGACAATGTGCTATTGTTTCTGAGGTTCTGCTTCAACGCCGGTCTTGGAAAGCAGCCAAACGAAGAGCCACCAGGGACCCCAATATCACCCAGGGCTTTGTCATAGGTGACATTTTTCTTCCTTGCCATTTATTATGGCAGATCTGGGAACATCAGTAATAAGCCACAAGGACTGGATTGTCCAAGGAGCTGAGCACCCGGAATACCAAGTGGGAGATTTGCTTCAGACAGGATGTGACAACTTTGATTTGATGCCTGTGGACAGTCCTGATGCTGCTCAGCACCTCCCAAGGCAGTGCTGGCAGAGCCTCACCATACATCACTCCAGAGCTGAAGAATCGAGTGTCCTAGTTAATTCAATATGAACTGAGACAACAGTACATTGCAGTGGATCTCCCAGACTTCACCAAGTGCTCTAGAGCCAGGAATGCCAATTAACAAGAGTCAAACCGAAGACTTCATTGGGGGCCTCAGGGCTTGCTGTGTTTGCTGCTGTTTCCCTGCTCATCTCTGCTGCTCCAGCCACGCTGGTTGCCCTGTGGTCCATCAAGGACCAAAGAAAGCAGATGCCCAATGCAAAGGGCAAGGTGCTCACAAGCGTTAGCAGTAGCAAAAGGCATGGAGCTGGGCTGGTGTGCACCAGGAGGTAGCTCTGGCAGGTGCAGCAATGCAGCAGGTTGCTGGCCAAAGGAGAGCACGTAGCGGGATCTCCAGCTGAATTCATGTAACACCCTACCCTGAAATTAATAGGACCCTGCACGCCAGGACTGTAAAGACAGGGCTGTGTAAGTCTCCTTTTTTGAATTAGACTCCTGTGCTTAAATAAATTAAGTGAGCTGCCAGTGTATTAAATGATTTAATGCCTTCTTCGGTTTTGCAGTGGAATCCTAATGAAAACACTCTTCGGTATAAAATGCTGAATAAATTAAACGGTGAAGTGTTTTAATAAATGGTCTGTTGTTACGGTGAACCACATTAAAGTGGTGTTTATCTCTGTGGTAGTGATTTTGCCCTGGCTTTTAAAGGAGTTTGTGCTGGTTCAGGCTTTTTCTCACAAAACATAAGCATTGTGCTTAAGTTGTTCAGTCCAAAAGCATCCATATGGTTCCTGGGCCAAAACCTGAAATCAATGGAAATTCTGTTGGCTGGCTAACACAGAGATGGATTAAATGGCATTTGGAGCAGAGGGCTCTTGCAGACTGACTTGGAGCTGCGAAGAAGTTGCTGCCTGATGCCCTCTGCCCTGAGAAGGAGATACAGAAGTGTGTGTGGGTTAACTACTGCGATCAGCAGCATCCTACAGCGCTGCCTCCTCCTCACTGATGAAAAATCTGGATTACCAACTATGGCTCCCAGATGCTGGTCACAGCAGAAAAAGGTGGCAGGTGATGGGGACAGCAGTGATGGCTTGAATCATGCCAGAGCTAAATCCAGCACAGCTCAGGACCCAGCGTCCTTGGTGGTGCTCAGCATATGCCCATAGTTGGCTCCTTGGTGTGGGCAGCAGGGATGAGATGAGGTCCCAGCATCCCAGCTTCAGGGACCCGGCTCTAAACTCGCAGCCGGAGAGATTTTGCTATTGAAGAATCACAGTGAAACCACGAATAAGCTGTGGAGGGGCTTAAGTCTTTCTTTGCTGATCTCATTACAAGTTAAGATAACAAATTACATCTCTTTTATATCCTTTATATAAGATAAAGACCTGCTTTTAAAGGCAAAGACCTTACCAGAAGACAAAATCCCTTATATATAAATCAATTACAAAACAACTTTAATTGTCCTGTTCTTATCTAACCACCTCTACCTATCATGGCATTTCTTTGGGAAGAAAATTTTCTCAGAGCTTGAAAACCCAGAAATAATGTCCCACTAACAAAGAAAAAAAAGAATGTCCCTACCCCAAATAAAAAAAAAATAATTAAATGATATATGTACCTGTTTGGTCCCCAGTGCATCTGGATGCACAGTAAGATGTCAGCTGGGGCTTGCAGCCCAGTTCCAGGAGAAGTCAATGAGTGTCTCATGGGGCTGCCCGAGCGAAGGGTCTGCAACCAGGGCTCTGGCTGAAGAATTTCCATGAAAAGAGAAATTTCAGCAGCTCCAAAACCAGAGAGCAGAGACGTGGCGAAGCTCCTGTAGAAAGCCCTGCTATGCAAAATCGTGGCTCTCTCGTTCTGCGATTTCCTGGGTGCAGATGAGTATGTTATCAAACTACACATTTCTACTCACAGTTTTAGCAGCTTTTAAGGAATGTGGATGTGTCATTTCCCTGAAAAGTCTGTCAAACTAAAGCAGCAGACGGGGATCAGCAGGATATAACCGGACCACTGGAACTCCATGTACTTGCTTTATGCTGCTCTCTTTGGCACTGCATTTCAGGATTTTTTTTATAGCAGAGGGATGTAGGTTGGGTTTGTTTGGTTTGGTTTTATAGTACTTTTCCATCCTTTCCACTGACAAATATGAAGTACTAAGAACACTGAGATCTCTGCATGTGTCTCCACCAAAGCCAGACCGATAACTCTGAGAAAAGGGAAGCGTCCCACTCAGTGCTTGGGGGATGATGGATTAATTACTCTTTATTAGGATCATTATAAAACCAAAAAAGGTCCACCCCATCCATGTGGTGTGGGTGTCTGTATGTTGAGGCACAGCGATCCAGGATATGGCTTAAACCAAAACCAAAACAAATAAACAGCATGGTTTTGAAACGTCCAGCGATGACGAAACCGCCTGTTGGGAAGTTGTTCTGATGTTACTTCTCCCAATTTAAAAACCACATGCTTACCAGTCTGAATTTAACAGTGTCAGCTTCCAGTCACCGGCTCTTTTTATAGCTCTGTCTATTAGATTGAAGAGCTCTCCCTTTCTGCCTTTCTGTACCCTGTCTGAATACATTTGGATTGTCATTAAGCCATCCCTTAACCTTCTCTTTGTTAAGCTAAGCGTATTGGGGTCCTTGAATCTGTCACTATAAGGCATGTTTTGCAACGCTTCAGTCATTCTCGTGTGCCCTCTCCCATTCATCACCATCCTTCTTGAGTCGCAGACACCAGAAATAGCTGCAGTGTCCCACTAGATGTTACACCAGAGATATTTCACTCCGCTATTTTATCAAGTTTCCAGCGTCGTGTAACAAGATCCCTCCTCCCCGCAGTGAAATCCTGGTTCCTAGAAGTGTGGCTTTGTGTGTGCCCACGTTAAACCAGCTGCTGTTTGTTTATATCTGGCTCACAAAAGAAGCAGGTTCAAGGTAGAGGCCGATCCACATACCACCCGTGGTCCTACTCCACATCTCAGCAGCAAACTTGGATTGTAATGCAGTTTGATTTTCTACCATTCGCTAAAAACGCTGAACTGAACACAGCCACTTGGGATGATTCCCCGATGTGTTTGAACACACCAGAGGGTTTTTCACCCGTTTAGCACGCGCCGTGTTGATTTTACATTGCTTTAGCCTCCTAACAGATGAGACAACATTAAGTTAAACACCTCGCAGAAGTCAAACGTAACAGTGTTGATGAAATGTCCTAAATCAATCAAATCTATAATCACATTCATGAAAAATGATATCAATTTCATTTAATAAGATCTATTTTCCATTAACTCATGCTGATTGTAATTAGTTAGTCTCCTTAAATTGTTATTAATCAAGTCCCTTATCAGCCCTTCCATTATTTCTCACAAAATCAACATCAAACAATCAGATTTCTAATTGCACCAAGTCGTTCTCCTCATCGATGTTCAGGGCACCGAGTCAGCGCTGCTTGGGTCTCCTGGAAAACTCCTCACCTCGCAGACGCTGCTGGCCTGGGGCGCTCCTGGCTCAGGCTTTTAAAACTCTCCAGCACTGAATATCAAGGGCTGCTGATCAAAAATAAAAATCAAAGTCCTCTAGCTGTAGTAGCAGCTGGTTAAGGTCCTGAGTTGGAACCGAAGATATTTCACATCATCGTATTACATTGTTGCTTCACTTAGCTTTTTTTTTCCCCCAAAATAGGGAAATTAAATATTTAGCGTCTGCCTTTTATGCATTCCTTTTTTTTTTAATGTCTGCTATTCTGTCTAGACAACTACTTTTAGTCTCTTATATCTAAAGAGCATTTCCCTATTTGCCCTCAGCTCTGCTTGCCACAGTTTTCACCAAACAGCCTTCTGCTTGCGGCTGGTTTATGTTCATTATTACTCACTTTCCCTTCCTTCCTTTCTGTGAGTTTAGACCTACTCTCACTCCCCTTTGAGCTTCTGCTTTTAAACAGAATAAGCTTCTCTTTCCCAAAGCTGAGATTTTACTAGATCCTAGAAGCCAGGGTGCCTTTACTTGCCAAATGCTGTTCACATTTTCTGTTTAAAATCCCCCGGGTGACCTGGCTTAAAATGCTGAAAAGCGAAGGGACCTACTGACAGCTCAGGCTTCCCTCTGTCTGTGCCCAGCATATACAATTGAAGCAGGGTCACCTCTGTGCTGGCTGTAGCTAGTTCTTGGATCTGTGATCAGTTCTCCAGCTGTCAAGATGATCCTGTTGAGGATCGCCCTGGTTTTGATTAGGAAATGCTGTTCTACGACATCTAGAAAACTCAAGACCCCTCCAAGACCTCCAGCTCCCATCAAGTTGAGTTTCCCCAAGACAGCGTAGGGAAATTTTCTTAAATATTATATTAATGTGACTAAGGAGCCAGTAGTCCCTATTTTCTAGCGAGAGTTCTCGGTCTGAAAAACCATCTTCTTTTGGCTTTTATTCGTATTTGAGGTCACTTTCTCTGAAGTTTCTAGTGGTGCTTGGAATGCAGCAATGTCACTTCTGATATTGATTGCCCCTCCTGCACCTCCTTTGCCCACTCAATTCTTTCTAAATAGGTTACAAGTATTGATTTTAATATTCCAGGCACATGGATTTTCTCCCCAAGTTTAAGTCATGCTTTCCAGATAGAATTTGTACTCATAAATTAGTCTTTCCCACTTTTTTTTTTTATTGCTCAGACTCGCTGCGCTGCTGTGCAGGCAATTAATGTTCTTCTCCTCACTTCTCTAGGTGTGTTCATTAGCTCTTTTCTCAGCAGCTTCATTATCCTCCTTAGGCCAGGGATGGGGATGGATGCTGAAGGATTTCTGTGCTTCATCATGCTCTCCATGTGCCTGTTCCTGCTCATCCAGTCTAAGTGTCCCTCCTTCCAGAAAGTCCACCAGCCCAAACTGCTGTCAGAGGAGACACAGCAGAAGAGAAAACTTCGTCCCAACCACCCCCAGCTGCAGCACAGATGGATTTCAGGGTCATCATGGCTGTGGATGCAGAATGACTCAAAAACCAATCTGTCACGCATCTGCTTCAGACAGTCTCCAACCTCCCGATTCCTTCCCACGTTCAGACCAACCTGCTGTGACCGGTCCCCAAGCAGACACAAGCATTTTTACCAGCCTGCCACAACACTCTCACATCTGGGGAATAATCTCATTTGCCTTTTGGTCCCCAGGGCATTTCCAGATGTTTTGCGAACCGCAGCTGGGAGGGCTAAAACAAGAGAGAACAACAACTGTGCTTAGGGCACCTGCAGATGTGGCTTGAGACCTGAAGGTTTCCTCTCACTTCTTCATCTCCTGCCTTTGGCACGTGCTTCAAGGCTGTGTGGGCTTGAATCCAAGCCAGGCCAAGCCGTGCTGACTGCCTAGCGTGCTTGTACACACTTTAACTGGCTCCGTTGGAAAGCGAGGAAAAAAACCCAACCAACTCTGTTCTTGGAGGTCCTAAACAATTTGCAGCCAAGGGCTGGAAAAGAGACTTCTGCTGGTTTTGAAAAGTCTCTCTTCTGATCTTATTTGCAGCTGGTGCACGTTGTTGTAATATGGTTAGAGCAAAACCAAACCACAACGGCTCTCCAGATTTGGCCCGTGATGGGCTCAGTGGCTGCGGATGTGTCTGCCCCCACTCTTAAAAACAACCCCCTCCACCTCCTTTAATCTAGCAGAGCATTTCGGGGCAAATCAACAAGTAGAGAAGTGGAGAAGTACGAGAGAAGAAAGCAGCAGAGAGTCTGTAAAATAAACAAGCTACAAACTGCCTCCAGGTTGCTCTAAATTATGCATCCTCACTGCTGGGAGATGTTCAAGGTTGTGTTTCGCTTTGAACGTCTCTCCTCCTGGATACTCACCTTCATTGTCTGGGATACCCGTGCTGTGGGTTTGTGGTTACTTTGCCTTCCCTTTCGCTGCCTTTTAAACAATTCCTTTGCTACCTTTTGAAATCTAGAACATGATGAGCAAGGTCCCCCCTCGGCTGAGAGGTGGGGGAATGGGAAAGGGATAAATGGTCTCTAGGAAAAGGCTGGTTGCTGGGAGTCAAACATCATCCCAAGCCCCTCATGGTGGTTTTCCCCCTGCTTGAGCCCAGGACAGACGGACGGTGCTGTGTCTGTGGGGACCCTGCACAGCACCCCTTGTTCACTGGGACAAACTGGAGAACCCTGCCTCTTGCCAAAAACCAGGGTAGCTGTTCCAGGAAAAAGCCTGAGCTGCTTGTTTCCTTAATGCAATTGGTGCTCAGTTCAGTTACAATTCTCATTTTAGCTTCTACTTTTTTTTTTTTCTTTTCTTCTTCTTCTTTTTTTTTTCTAATTTTTTATATATTTTTTCATTACAACCTCCAAATTTCATTAGTTTGCACTTACAAAAATAAACCTGGCATCAACTAGTGAGCTCTCCTGAGATTGTGTCATCAATTTACCCTGCCACCGAAGCAGCCCCGTGTCACGCCTGGCATGGTGACAGCACCCAACTTCAATCCTGCGGCTGCCTGCAGTCACCTGCCCTGCCTGGAAGCAGAGAGCTACTTTCATGGACTTTTCTGAGTAGGAACTTTGGTTTCAAGGTTTCAGGGATAAGGGGAGGAAAAAAAAAAAAGAAGAAAAAAAACGGGGGGGGGGGGGGGAAGTTGATTGTAAATTTAATTCCTGCATCTTAGTCATTTCTGAACCACGGGTCATTAAACACACATTAGTACTGCCAGCCATCCTTCACAGGGGCTGCACCAGCGACACAGAGTGTGGCTGCTGCATCCTGGAGCACCCTGCCTGCGACCTGTGGGCATCTCGGGGTGGTGGGCAGCACCCATAGCCCGTGGGCTTGACAGTTTTTTTACCAGGTAAATCCCAGAAGAGAGCCAGAAGGGTGGCAGTCCCATCCTGGGAGTGGTGACTTCTCTGTATTTTATATTAAACCACCTCCTCATCTTATACAACAGCCCAGCTCCATTTCTTATACTCTCCCCACACTCCTGGTCATTTCTGAACCCTTGAAGGTTAAACAGTTTCTGGCTGGTCAAGGACTGGTCCAGCCCTCACAGATCAAGTGCTATTTGTTGCCAGTGTAAACCAAAGCTTCCTTTTAATGAAAAAAGACGTGTGTGTCTCGCAGCCTGAAAGATAAATCTGTGAGCATGTGAAAGACCCATCTCGAGATGTGCCACCCTGCCAGCGCTCAGCACCGGCCAGAGCTGCCCAAATGCTCCCAATGTCAGGCTCTCCACGGGCTGACAAACAGCCCGAGGAAGCCGGCTCCTTTAATAGGCTTCAGGGCTTTATTTATAGCCCCTTTGAATAAGTGCAGCTGATACTTAAGATCGGCAGATTTAATGACAGCGAGCTGGCGAAAGGCCAGGGCTGCAAATAGTGCCACTAAAAGTCTTCTCCGCCATAAAATTTGTTTAATGTAAGAAATCATATCATGCGGGGCTTCGCCTGCCATTTTTATAATTAGGGGCAGAAATCTCCATTTCGCTCTTACGCGTGGCTGCCTCTTCCTTCCGCGGTGGTTTTGACATTTCTCTCCTCTTTCGGAGGGACTCTCCTGGTCTGTGTCCAATGGGAAGGGGACCTTGCCCACCTCGGATCTCCTCGCGCTTCCCCAGAGATGTGGGGAACAGAAAAGAGCAGCAGGACTTGTGCCGGGTCCATGTAGTGGCTGATCACAGAGCAGGATCACACCCTGTACGTGCCAGTCCCCAGGAATGGTTCCTTGCCAAGGAGCCGACAGCCAGTGCTGTGACATCCCTCTGAGATTTGACCAAAATCCCAGCAAACTTAACCAGAAAAGCAGCTTCTGGGCTGAGCAGGTAGGAGAAGGGCAGTTTGTGATTTGTAGACGTGCAAATTGCATCGAAACCACCATGCTTCAGGCTCACTTTGCAATACTTCTGCATGGTAGAGTTTTGCGACTGCTCCCACGTCCTACATCCCTCTTGCTTGTATACAGATTCCCCAGCGAATTACCTCAAGATGAGTTCTTTTATTCCCTTTTTTCCCTTCCTCTGGTAGAACAGAAATGAGCCTTGGGTGGTTTTGCTGACTAACCACACCAAATGACTCTAACAACACAGAACACCTCATGGCCTGGCAGCATCTCTGCCAACAGCATCGTGTCCCTGGCACAGGTGAGCATCTGCCCGGGGCTTTGCAGAGGGAAGAAGAGAGGTCTCCTCTTCCAGCCCAACCCACAGCCCACTCTGCTTGACAAAAGCTGCTTTTTTTGGGGTGTTGTACAGGTTGGCCCTCTCTGAGAGAGCAGTGACTGAAAAAACTGTGCATGTAGGGTAATAAAAACCAGCCAAACGCTAGCAAAAATTGAAGGGTTGGCTATCCCGGTGGCATTTGCATTTAGACGTCTAATTTAGACAGGTGAATTTCAGGAGCCCTCCACTTTTGATCTAGGTGCAGGGCAATAGCAAGAAGGTCACCCACTTTTTCTTCAGTGTGGTCACCCATCCAGTCTCCTCCATCAGAAGAGCTAAGAAATAAGGGTTTGCTCATCTTATTTTCTGAAGGGTCCCCTCAAGGTGTGTCCTCTACCTGCACATCTCCAGAGCAGCCATCACCACTCGCCCATGCAGATACCCGAGATGGCCCATGGAGCTGCAAGAGAATCTGGAGAAGAAGGGATTACTTTGGACATCTTTATGGGAATGGTTTTCCTTGGTGTTTGCATTGTCTACATCCTCTGCACCTCCTGCCACCTCAGCTAGACGTAGATTTTGGTCCAGCTCCCTCCTATTATAAAGATTAACCATGGGTAAGCCTCGGCCAGCTCCGTGATTTAGATTACCCATTTCTTTAATGGACAGAGCACTCGCCTGGCTGAGAGATGGGCTGATATTTATAGACACACTCTGGATCCCAGATAAAATGCTGTGTCTTTAGTTGGAGATGCAAGAGATGATTAGTGCCTTTTCCATGGGGTATGGTTTTAAAGTTGAGGTACTTCAGGAGCACCTTAATGCCTTGCTGACCTGGGACCTACATTCAGAGGAAGCTTTAAAATTACAATAGGCAGGGAAAGGAAAATAATTGGGTAGATTGTGCTGAAAAAGGTGCTAGGTATGGCTGTTCACTCTGTCTTTTTTTTTTTTTTTAATTTTTAGGCTTTTCCTATCACTTTTTCCCTGGAGGATGAAAAATTGAAAGAGCTGGGAACACAGTCTCTCCGGATACAAGTGAGAAGTACACACACAGATATTTATTTAGTGGAAGGAGGATCTCTCCATCGCACAGAGACATGAAGGTGTCTCCTTCGATTGCCTCTGCACACACACAGGGGCCAGGGAGTCACAGGGGGAGCCACCAGCGCTGGGGCTGGGGGGGTGCCCAGCCCAGGGAAAATGAAGCCCATGCCCTTACAAGACCACACATGCACCATTTCCACGCAAAAATCATCCATGAAAGAGGCACCTTGTTGGCTGTACATGTGTTTAGCCCTGCGTTTCATGCTTCGTTAGTCTTAGGGATCCCTGGAGGGCCCTTGGTGCTGCGTGGGGAGGATTTGACCTTGGGAGAGGTTTGCAGGGTGGCTGCCGGCTGCGGCTGGCGCTGCCTCCCGCGATAGCAGGATTGGTGCTGCGCCCGCCGGGGTGCTCAGCCCTGCTCTGCATCAGCCAGGGCGCAGCTGGGAAGTCCCCTTGGGGAGAGGTTCACGCTGCTCAGGTGCTTTGCAGCAGCACCTTGGAGCGATGCTCCGGCGCCGCTGATAAATGAAGCCTCCCCTGGCGCTGAGCGGTAAGTAGGGCCGGGTGGCTTTGCTTTTCACCAAATACACGTGAGAGGTGTTGGTAGGGATGTGATGAGCAATGGCTGCTGTGCTTTGAGCCCTGAGAAGGTCTTTCAAGAGTTTTTGAAATGGATCATCAAAATCCTCCGAGAGACCTAACCCCCAAGCAACCCGATGCGTAGCAGCTTCAGCAACCCTAGTTTCAGGACATCGACCCTTTCTCCTGCTCTCTGTTCATGCTACAAACTCGGAGGCTTTTGCCCAAAAATGTATTAATGCGAATTAGTTTCCTGTGCAGTTCTCACTCATGATCCAAATCCAGTGACCAGGAACCTGCTCATCCCACCCCGTGTCCCCTGGGGCAATGCAAACCCACCTGCAATCACTCTGGACAGGGGTGGAAGCTCCCAAAAGGATTTCAGGAGCTTTCTGGGGTGCAAGGACAAAACCTACACTTTCAAGCAGTGAAAGCATCTCATCAGAGCGTGCTGTGCTTTGCTAGCACACAAATCACAAGCAGAAGGCGGCATTTCACTCAGTAAAGCTGCAAGTTTTGAACTAACCTGAATTTTTCTGGCCCAAATTACTAATTGTAAATTATTCACCCAGTTCTGGTAGAGTGTCCTGTTTTTGCTGAACTAAAAACAACTGTATAATACCCTCTTAGCCTACTGGGCTTATCTCCAGAGCTCAAAGATGTTCAACTTCCTCATCTCTCATTTATTTTCCATATGATAAATACTAATAAAAAGGATTTTAAAAACCAGAATAGGACAGAAGTTTTCTTTCTTATTGCTGGCACATGGAGGGGAGGCTGGAGAACCTGAACTGTTATCAAGAATGACACTCAAATTACAATATAATTGTCTCAAAAAAAAAAATTCTGGCAGCTAATTCTGATTGCAGTGCACATTTCTGTGCCCGTGACAAATGATTTCTAAAGTTAGACTCAAGGACACCAAGATTCCAAGAGGTCACTCATCTACAGTGTTTATTTTATTTGTCATAGTAAAAGAAGTTTTAAAACAGTTAAAACAGGAGTGGGGGAAGGAAAAAAAAAACCCCCATGGATGATCTGAAAAAGATTGAAGTGTTTTGTTTTAAAGGGACTGATGCTCAGAACTATAAAGTATGAAATACAGGAGGCAAAGCAGTTTTGGGGCTAACCTACAATATCACATTAGACTTTAAAGCTGTTCCAACAGACTAAGCATTTGAGAAAGAATCGGAGCCGTGTGTGATAAGTTGCTCCTCTTATCGGCAAACTGTCATCCGTCTTGAGTGAGAACATTTTGTCCACCCTACCAAAACAAGTCGGAAAAATTGGATAAAAACAAAAATATAAATCAGAACGGTAGCTGGGAGCAGAACCGAAATGATGGCAATTTCCTGGCAAGGATCACTGTACAGCTAAATGTCAGATGTGGCAGAAAGAATTATACTTTCGACTTGAGGTCAGGAATTATGTGTGAGCAGGCGGTGGCCAGACCCCCCGACAGCGCAGCCGCTGCGGGACCCGCGTGGCCTCTGGCGACAGCCACGGTGGCTCTGCGGGCAGTGATGCTGGAGCACGCACTGCCTGCAAACTCTCTGGGAACACCTCAACTCTCTCCCATCCCTGTCCCACCGGAGGCTTTGCTCCTTCCCCTGCTGCAGACCAGCCCAGCTCCACGGCACGAACCTCCTGTTGCTGTCAGCGGGGTCCACACTGCTGGGTCGGACCCTTTCTGCTCACAGCCAGAAGCAGAAGGTCGTGGTGCCTGCATCTTGCTGCGGGTCTTCCAGACAATCTTTGTGACTGGAACTAAATGTTGCTGGAGTTGCGCTGCCCCGTGGCAGTTTCCCTGCAGACGTTTTTCTGTGGGATAAGTGGCTTGCAGATAATCAGGAATGAAGTGCTTCCCGGGCTCTTTTTAAATCTAATTATTTCATTGCATTCCCAAAGCACTCCTGGAGCTACGGGGGTGGTTGGAGAATGGAGGGGTACCCTCTCCCCGGGTGTCTGTGGGGTTGTGGGTACCGACTGTACCCGAAGTGCTGGACTCCCCCTCTCTTCCAGGTCTCCTCCAGGAAAACCTTGCTCAAGCCAGGGGAAAGCATCAGGGGACAACCTGCTCCTTGGCAGTGATAACCTTGGAAATATCCTCTGCCCACCTCCCCCTTCTCAGCCCCGCACAGGGAGGAATTTAGCTGCACCCGCAGTTCTTAGTGCTTCATGTCCTCAGGCCAAGGGAAGGGTACACGGGGATATCACAGGTGCATGCGTGCCCGTGGAGCACGGAAAAATATCTGGGGACTTGGGCACGATGTCACGGCAGCACCTTGGCATTTGAGCCGGAGGCAAAGCGAGGTGTCCGTAACGGCACCGGGGATGAGCCGAGTTCATCGCCTCCCAGGCAGAAGCTGGGCAGCCCAGGAGGGCAGACATCGCTTTGCACACAAGGCATGCACCAAATTTAGACAGGCAGTGACCCACGGACCTTGATGTTTGGGGCAGGGCAAGGTGCAACCTGCCAGCCCCTTCCCCACGCTGTACCTGATGCTCCCAAGCATTTTTGTCCTTCACTCCAACACATTTAATACAGTGTTCCCACCACAGCAGCCAAGCTGATACCACTGGAGGCAAAGCACAACTCAGATGCTGAAAAAAAAAATCAACTACTTTGCTGCACCGTAGCTGCTGTGCTCTCAGTGGCAGTTACATCACAAGGCACCCAGTCGTGATTTGGAAACAGAGGGATGACAAGGGAAGATTTGGAGACACCTTTTTACAGAACTACTGACTGGGAAAAGGGAGATGCGGGGCAGAAACGAGGCGGGTGGTCAGTCAGGTCACGAGTGGTAAAGTTGTGGAGATGTCAAAGGTTTGCTCAGCCTGGGGTGGGAGCAGCACCTCAGAAAGCAGGGGAGGGATGAGACTGTTCTCTGCCCTTAGTAAATGAGCAGCTGCAGGAGAATCACTGGAAAACTCCCCCAAACCCTTTTGGAGGTGGAGAAGGGGGAGCTGGAGCAGCTACAAAGGTCTCACAGCCCCCAGCAATACCCCCTCCTCCCAACCTGCCCCAAGGTCACTGCACCCCAGCAAACCCCAGACACTGCAGAGTGGAGCATCAGATGCAAGGAGGTTACTGGGGCTGTGTTACCACGAGCTGCTCTAACTTGGGCTGTAAACCTTTGTTTTTTGGGTTTTCTTTTTTAAATGTTACTCATTTTGCAACACTTTGGTGCCCAGGGTACTGCAAGTGCTTCTGTAAATCCGGATGACTGAGCAATAGCTGAGCATTTGCTTCAGCCCGACCGGCAGCAAAACGCCCTAACCCCCGACGGCTGGATGGCTGGGTACTGCAAAGCCCTGGTGTAAGTGCCCATCTCAGAAAGACTGAACACTTTGTTACAGAGGGCCTGGGATAAGGGAGACGACACTTCATTCCCTTTTGGAAATATCCCAACAGCAAGGACATCAGAGCTGCCCTTTAAGCAGAAGCTGCTGAAAGGCTGGTGCAAACTCCCCTCCTGAAAGTGTCATTTAATGCATGTTGCAGAGCAAGAGGAAGAGTCCCTCTGGCAAGGGTTGAGTAGGGCTTTGCACCTAGCACAGATGTGTGTGTATATATATATTTCTACATCTATATCTCACATATGCAGGTATTTAGTTATCTATGGCATGTGGGCTGGAGAGCAGGCAGGCTCTCCTCTCAGCACGGTGGGGTGTGGGATGCCTCACAAATTCCCTCCATCGCTCCTCCGGAAATCCTGGCAAGCTCAGGGGAGGCTGCAGTTAATCAGCACCCTGTCGCCGTGCACGACTCTGCTGGGGGGTTCCAGGAAGCCCTGGAGCAGCCACAGCCCAGATAACCACATTCCTCCCCCAGCACCCCAGGAGTGGCTGAGCTCCCAGCCCCTTCTGGGCTTCTGCAGCATCTGGGTTTGCTGACAAAACCTTCCAGCCCCATTTAGAAGAACTTCACTGGGCTGTTTGGTTTTTTAACATCGTGCTTGGTATGAAAGAGCTGGAAGATCAGCCAGGTCATTGCCTGTCCCTCTCTGCTGTCACACACAGCGAAGCTCAACTTCTGCTTTGATTGCTTTTGGTTGATATGTTTGTTTGCTTGCAAGGATTATCATATTCCCTGCCTCTATTGCACTCCTGACAATAAATCCAAAGCAACCAGTGCCCAAATTTTTGAAGAGGTTTCCCCAATGGAACGTCAATTACCTTTCCCTTCCAGCACCACCAGTTTCCTCTGGCACTTAGAAATCCCAGTTTTACTTTGAGAAATGCAGCCACTTGCTCTAATTATTCAGGCTGCACTCTAAGACAAGCAAATAAATAAATAAATAAATAAAAATTAGTAGGTAAACTGGAAAAGGCAGAGGGTGGTTTAAATTGGTCCAGCTCTGTGACTCCAGGCACGAAGAAGCACAGCCACCAACCAGGACAGTCTGTGCATGTGCACTGATCAACATGGGGAAGTATGGAAGGAGTGGGAGAGCATTGTAGACTCACTCCTGAGGTCTTGTTTTGGGCATCTGGTTAGAGAAAATAGTGATGTGACCTGGATTGGTATCTCTTGCTCTGCCCAACGCAGTTACTACATTTGAGCTCACAAAGAGCCCTCTGCCTTCCCGAGGTGGTGGATGTGACATCATCAGCTTTGGAAGGGGAAACTCAAGAGCCTTCAAATCCAGAAGAGGCTGCAGGAGAGAAGACTTCCCTCCCCTGCCATCACACAGGGACCAAGGGGCTCTTCTGGTGCTGGTATGGAGATGTAGGGAAATTCCCCAGGGAGGAGCTGTCCTCCTCTGCCCCTGGGTGGGATGTTCCCCTCTCAGCACTCGTCCTCCAGGTGTTTTGTCTCACTCCATCCCCACCCCTTCCCCAGCGCTCTCTTCATGGGTTGCCACACTCCCTCCACACTGAGATTCCAGTCTGTCCTTGCTCATTGCTATTCCCCACCCCTCTCCTTAGCTCAGCCTAGTTTCAAACACAAATGCTTTGTCAAGGTGCCAGGATCCCCTGGCAGAGGTGAAGGCTAGTAGATCAATACCATGAATGCCTCCTAGAGCATGAGCATCTCTGCACTTCTTGTGCTTGGAGAGCAGGACCAGCCCTGGGGTGTGGAGATGCTGAGGATGCTCCCTGCAGTAGCACTCCCAGATTTGCAGCCCCACCTCAGCTGCCAGCTTTACTCCAGCACTTGGCATTCCCCTGGGCTCACCAGCCCAGATACGAGCACTGTGGTATCTTGGAACCAGCGGCCTTAATTATCTTTTACTTCTCATTATTCTCTTTCCTGTGATCTCCTCTTTGTTCCTCCTTCCACCCCTGTGTCTGCAGGCAGCAGATCTCTGCCTCTCCCTGCAATTTCTTGTAGCACCACCACGTTCCCGGGCAACTTGCGTAAGAGCCACATGGGATTTTCATCTAAATCACCTCAAAAGCAAGGACAAAATCCAAGGCTTATCACTCCTGAATCACAACCAGACTACAGGCAGCGGCACCAACTCAAGAAGATGCAAAGGCCTTTGTAGAAATGCTCTGCCAAGAACATGCCCCATTGCTGGCAAGGGCTTCCCAGGGATTTCCAGCCTAGTCCCAAGGGAGAAAGAGGTGCTGCCATCCTGGGACAGAGTCTGGTTTTAGTGGTTCGTATTATTTGTAAGGAAAAGAACCCTGTTTGTCTCAGACCAGCTTGGTCTGAAATCTCAGAAATGAAGGGTCATTACTAGATGTCATTACTCTGCGGGTGTAAAGTCATACCTGGCCAGCAATCCAGCTATCTGCAGATAGATGAGGAGGATAATTTGATTCTATCTTTGTAAATATCAGTTTCTGGGTGAACAAAATACATTCCATTTTCTTCTGTTTATCAATATTGGATGAAAACAGACTAGAAATTGCCTATAAATAGTCAAGTGTTAATAGAGAGGCAATCAATTCGCTAGCCCTAAGTATGCCCAGCACTGCTACAGCCACAGCCACCTCTGCAGAGTGTCGGAAGAACTACGTGAAGCAACAAAACAAGGCACAGATGGAAGAGAGAGTAACCTCTGGAACCTCTTCATTTGCAGTTATCACTGCACAGGCAGGTCCGGGTCCTGCAGTCAATAATTGTGGTTGCACAGAACGAGACGGCCTCAAAGCCACTGCAGATTCTTGGTTTAGAAGGGAAATTGGAAGACTGTTGTAAAGGAGTGCTCACCTGAGCTCTAAGCCAAAGGCAAAGCAACGACCTGAGGTGGAATAAAAGGAGCCCTGTGCCCTGCAGAGCAGCCGAGCCCCCACCCAGTCACCCCTGGCCAGAGCCAAAGGGGCCAGATGGGGCTGGAACAGCAAAGCGCCCGTTGCTCTTGTGCTTGAATTGCTGAGCCCAAACCAGGTCAAAATCTGGGCACGCAGAAAGGATGCAGTTCCTGACAGCACAGTAATGGTGAAGGGAGAGATTTCAGGCAGGAGAATAGAATAGAATAGCAGGGAATGAACTTTTCAGATAAATTATAGCTAAAGAGGAATGAAACATTACAGTTTCAATTACCGCTGTGCCCAGCCACGCAGGTAGTAATTCAAACAAGAAACAATTGGTGGATTGTCACCCTCAAATCAGACACATACCATTTAATTCCATTTACTGAGGGTTCACTGACTGTATTTTGAATCAAATACAGCCATTAATGTGCACAGATCTGAAAAATGCATGTGTCCCTTTTACAAATGTGACAACGAGACACTAGTTCCTGTAAAACCCTTTTTCTTCAGGTTGGGCTGTTCCTATTGCCTTTACTTACGCAGATATTGCTTATTAAAAGTTTTAGTATGCCAAGCTAGTTCTGCTGAAATGGCTTGTGCCTTTTTGTTCAGGGCACAGGAAAAGCACGGCCAAACCCAGCCTTACATTCCATCATCCAAACTTAGCAAATTGATCCGAATGCAGAAAAAAAAGCTACTTTTCATTAAAACAATTAAATCCTTACTCTTATTGCCATATCTGGCTATTACAGCACACACATAAATCATCAGTTACGGGAGCTAAAAGCTTTCAGATAGAATTGCTCTCACATCTGCCCCACGCAACGGGCAGAGGGAGGATGACGCACGTCGGGCTTTGTTGTGGGCGATGCTGCTGCCCAAATGAAAACCTGTCATGTTCATAAAGTATTAGTGCACTGCCCAGTTTGGTTGCAGCTGAAAAGCACCACACACCTATGGGCAGGGTGAGAAGAGCTGGCATCTTCCTCAGGTGATGCCTCCTCCCCTGGGCTGCTGTCCCAGGATGGGAGTGACCCTGGCTGGGGTCTGCATGGTTTGAACCATGCCATGGCACTGCACAAAGCTAAATCTGTGCCCTCCCTCATCCGAGAAACAGTTTACTGGTGGAAAAATGATCTGTTCGATGCGATGTGGTGGCATCTTTTTGGCACAAGGGTTTTGGGGATCACCTGGAGTACTTTGGCTTTCCTTTTTAAAGCAATACCTGCACGTATCTCATGTGTCTGCACAGCCACACACTCTCCATGGGGCCACGAAGTATGTTGCCTAATAAAACCAGACTTTTCCACATAACTGCACTTGCCCTCCTGATCTGGTTGAGATTGCATCAAAGGGCAGATTGTTTAAATCTAAATTCACCGGTTATTGAATGGGTCATCAAAATGGGCTATGACATTTCAAAGGCTTTTCTTCTCCTGCTCCTCACATCATTCCAGGTCACACTTCCCTACAGGTGCTCCCTGTTGACTCAAGGACACTTCTAGGCAGCAGAATATCAAAGGAGCAGGGATGGACAGGCCAGCTCATCTCACACATTTTAAATTGCTTAAAAAGACCCAGAAGCACTTTTGCAAAGAGAGTCCATGGCAGGGACTGAAATCAGTGCTCAGCATGTGGCTTAGTCAAAGAGGGTGGTCATTAGTGACTGTTGTCATTGTCACACTGGTGGAGAGTGTTAATTCAGCACAGGAGTCATTAAAAACAAGCCTCAGTGGAGAGAGTGGGTTTTGTGAATTCTAGATGACTTGGCAAAACATGAAGATGACCCCCAACACCCTACATTGCTCTGCTTGTAAACTCAAAACAAAAAACTCCCAGGAATTTGCTGGGGACAGGATTAGGCACTAATTATTTTCTTATGCTGAAAACAGTTCAAATCCAAGCCTGCTTTTCCTTACCCCATAACCAAGCTAAGCTCACCAGTCTATCAAAAGGTCCCCCTCTTCCCAGAGCACATCACCACTTCCAAAACATTCACCCTGACGTCGTTCGTGGGTTGAGAAGGTGATATCACCATCCTCAGTGCTTCTGCCAACCTGTGCCACACCATTCCCACTATTGTGTTGGCTTCTGCCAACCTGTGCAAAACTATTCCCACGTGCCTGAGAGCGAAGGGCTCTGTCTGTAGCCACTCCTGCTCCAGCCTGAGGGCTCCAACTGCCCCCGAGCTCACGATTAAAGAGCAGCATCCATGGTGCTGCATGGGTGCCCCTCCATTAAGGTTCCTCCTACCAGGTGCTTTTCATGTATTTGTATTTCCAGCAGCAATAATTGAGTTATCAATTCTGCGCTCTTTTCGGCCGGAAGCAAAGAGATCAGAGAGCTATTTTATACACCTAATTATAGATTATTTCCCATAGCTATAAAAGTACAGAGAGACAGACCCACAGACTGTGTCGTGAGGTGCTCTGTGTCCCCTTCATCTCTACCAACTTCTCCCTGTTGCTCCCTTAGACTCCAGGCTGAACGTCCTGCAGACAAAACACTTGTCAAAAGCAAGGGGGGGGGGTCTATTTCCCCACAGGACAAAATCTCTCCCCACTCCAGCAGAGAGCTGCTTAAAAATCAAATTCAACTTATACTTAAACAATCCATTTAAGCCTTTAGTACCTCCTAGAGTCAGGCTGAGATTTATTCCCTTTTCGTGCAGTTTGGCTATAATCTGGCTCATAACAGTGGCACAGGGTCCTGCTGAGGAGTGTGAAGTATTATTTTCCTTCCCACTTCTGTTTTTGAAGTGGCTGTATTTGGTGTGGCCCATCATGTCTCTCTTAGCTCCCCACTCCCTGGGTCTGGTTGTGGTACCCACCCTCCATCCCGTACAGGTCTGAGCTGCCTGGAGCATCCACAGACCAGGCAGAGCTGCCTGGAGCACACTGCAGTGCAGAGCGAGTGCTAAAGTCCAGCAGATCCTATTTTTATATTTACAGAAAGAGATGGGAATCATCTGGGTGTCAGTATTAGGTTTCTGGTGGTGACATGAAGAGGCCATCCAAGATGTATGACCTAGCAAATGTACTGTAATGCACACATCACATTTGTTCTCTGAGTAAATAGATATTGTCTAGGGTACATTACATCTGTGCTTTCATGTTTAATTTAATGTAAGTGAACTGCCTTAATTTCCCTAAATTGTAGTAATAAACATAATGCTAACAGTGATATTGCTAATAATTTATTTAGCAAGTGATTAATCAACAATGAACTATTTTAATTACCTGCGCTAAAATGCCAAACTCTAAATTAATTATGTGTCATTATATGAATTCATAGGTGTGTATATATATATATACACACACTTATATGTGCATTCCAAGGCCAATTAAAGGGAATAAACCATCAGACTTGGTGAATTTGTGGAGCCGAGGAGGAATCTGCTCTCCCCTGCCCTTCCGCCTCTTTGCATTTCATCCTCAGCACAAAGAGAATCACATTCCAGTGCTTTAAGCAAGTCATTTGTGCTCCTGAAAAATATATTACCCGGAGAAAGTAGCAAACTCCCCGAGTCCCACACTGCCAACAGAAGCTTTGCTGCAGGGCAAGGACAGGGCAGCAGCTCGGGGGAAGCAGGGCTGGGATGCGTGGGCAGCGGCGCTGCTGCCAGGGGACCCTTCCGAGTGATCTCTGTCCCGGACCTCAGAGCTCCCCGGCAATAAAAGTCAGATGGGAACTCCAACTGGGGAGAAGGAGGTGATGCAGATTCCCTGTTCTTAGTTGCTCACGACTGTTTTCGTAGGGAAATCGGGGATTAAAATGAACAGATTTGGGCACATCCAAAGGGTTTTCCTTTTTTTCTAGGAGGGGGGGCTGCATCTAGAGATGCTACAAAGGCACAAAGCTGGGGTGTTCAGCAGCAGGAGCATTCCTAGGCACCCTAAGATGAGGCTGGGCAGAAAGGAGAGACCATCTCTCCAAATTAAGACTCAAGCCCAGAGCTCACAGCCAAAAGGTCCCCAGACATCCACCACCAGCCCAGCCAGCAGCAGTGGTCCCCAGTGGGTCAGTGCTCCCCGTGGCACGCGCAGTACCAAGGGCCAGAGGAACTGCAGGGGAGGGAATCTCTAATGGAGAGGTGGGGAGCAAGGCAGTTCTAATGGCTTGTAGCACTGGCTTGAAAAACAGGATGATTAATGAGAGCAACGGCATGAAGGAACCAGAAACTAAGTAATGAGACCTTTATTTGATACATAATGCCACTGGGACCTTCTATAAAGAGAATACCAGGAGCAGGGCTAAGTTTCTCTAGTTTGAGACTGCATCAGGAAGGGGGGGGGGGGGGGGGGGAAGTATTGCTGACTCTGCACTCAAACGCCTGGGTTGAATACAACCAGGGCTGCAGCATCGTTCGAAGCAAGCCTGGGACGTGTTAATTTGGTTGTATATTTTCAGATGGTGGAAAAACACCCTGACTTTTGATTTACTGTGCTGTGTGGATCTATACAATGCTGTGGGTTTAAAATGCAGTGTCCAGAGCCTGTTTCAGTCACCTGACGGTTGCATTCCAGCTGGGAGATGAAGAAACCATTATATACAAAACAAGAAGATCCAGCCAAAAATTACTTATGGTTTCAATTGAAGGAGAAGTTGCTGATAGTTTAGGTATGGATGTCAGAAACACAGCAGTTAACAGCAGAGATGAATGAGAGATTGGGAGGTGATAACTTAGATAAATTGCTGTCTCATCCATATTAAGGAGACAGCTCATCCTCAGTTGCTGCCGGATGACATGAACAGCGGAGCGTATATGGATACTAAAATACATTGGCCTTAAAGTTAAATCCCCAAGAACCCTCAGAAATAAGTCTCGGAAGCCAAAGAGGGATCTGATGCACGCTGCAAAAATATGCAGTCTGTCAGAGCACACTGCTCTCGCCATATAACTTCCCCCGTTTGTGGGACAATTACAGAGAAAACGATACTGTGATCTGTAAAGCAGCTCCTGGAGTGGTTTTATTCACTAACTCAATGCTATGCATAATCATTGCCAGCAACATCTCCAGAGGTGTGCGCATAATAGAGAGACATCAAGTCAATGAGTCAAAACATCAGAAAATAAAATTCAAATGAACATCGCATTCAAAAATCATCTCATCTGTCATTTACCACTGTCTGAAGACCTCCTTATTGGAATAATACATCTAAACCAAAAGTTACCCCAGGCAGTAGTACCGTATTGTGCTGTGTTTAGGCTCTACCAGGAACTGGGGGTTTCTGCAACTTGAGCCCACTGGCCAACAAAGGCAACCTGGGGTTAAGTCCTCTGGGGATCTTCAAACTAAAGCACTCGAAGGACTTGTAGATGGAAGACACAGGGTCTGTTCCTCTCCTGTACCCACTTCAAAACATGGCAGAGTCAGTAGTGATGCACCAGCATCACCCATGCCCTTTGGGGTGTGAATGGGCATATTAGATTTTCTTCTAAGACTCAAATTAAACTCTAGAAAAGGCATGGTAGCCAAACAGAAAACTAATCTGCCCTCACCAGCGTTACATTTCACAGGATTACAGCCTTCATTCCTCCTGCTCTGAAACACCCATCAAGATAAGAAGTTTCCCTTTTTGAAAATGCAGGTCTGAAAGACCTTTAAATCCTCTAACGAGATTGTTCTCATGCTGTTTTCCCAAAGCACCATGTATAGCATCAGCTAGAGTTTGAAAAGAACAATTCCCTGCAAATACACACATCCAAGGCCAGGAATACCTGCTCCCAGGTGCTTCAGCAGGGATATCACAGCACAGCCAATTGCATATATAGTATATGTACAGACATATGCATATTTTCTCATATATATATATACACATACACATGTATTTCTGCTGTGGTTTAACCTCTGCCAGCAACTAAACACCACACATCTGCTTACCCACTGCCCCCCACATCCCCCCTCCTGTGGGATGGGAGGAAAAAAAAAGGTAAGACCCCAGGTGTTGAGAGGACAGTTCAATAGAACAATCCAAAGAGAGAAGAAAACACCAGTACTAATGAAATGATAGACAAAATGAATAAGAGAAGCCAGGAGGCTCTACCTGAGATGCCAGTTTTGTCTGTTCCATCCACACAGCAGCCATACATCAAAACAAGTTCAAAACAGGTCCCCCTACCCTAGGCCAGCCCTCTCCATATATAGTGCCATGGCTCAGTCTGGTATCAACCATCCCATTGGCTGGTCGGGTTTTTATCCCAGCTGTAGCCCATTCCAAATGCTTGGCCCAGCAGCTGCTGGTGAGAATTAACCCAAACCCAACCCAGGATAATTTCTTGAAAAATAAAGGGTTTATTCTAGCCTTGATTTTCTCTTAAACTGTAGGAAATCACAGCTTATCCTGCTGTACCAAAGGATAATAAAAAATTGCCAATTTGGTTATTCCCTATAAATCCCTAGCTGTAGGTACAGGGAGAATGAAGGTTTGCTATCCCCTTGCCCCCCTCCTTCTGGCTGCCTGTTTCTCTGCACCAACAGCAAGCTCAGATCCCACCTCACCTGTAGGCAAGAGCAAGCACCAAGTAATGAGTCTTGAGTTGCTCCAGGGTGTGAGAATGAGCAATGAGCATCTCTGCTGGAAGCAAAATCAGGAACTTGGGTGAGCTTTGCCACTTAGACAACAAATCACTGGGTGTGCTTGAGGGTTCATTTTTCTTTCAGAAAGGCTGGTGAAACAAGTACTTTGCTGCTTATCTCTTTATTGCTCATCAGTGCTTCTTTGCCCTTCGTTTCTTGGAAAAGACATGGTGCTTAAATGGGTCGGGAGGGTGGACACTGTGGAAGGACTGAGCCACCTCTTTAATCCCAAAGGCTTCGTAAAGGGTTCATTTTGCTCTCCGGGAAAATCTCTGTCTTCCCTGTTCACCCTCCTGCCTCTCTCCGCCATCCATCTAGGTTGCCTCGTCTGTATCTGAAGGCAAGCTCACCATCCTTTGAAGAGGTAGTCTCCTCTAAAAAATCAATAGTTAACATTGTCTTTAAATAGTCTGACATTTACCTTTACTGCAGTTTTCATTTCTTTCTGGGATTGCTCAGGCATTTGTATTACCCGTATACATTCCTTATTTCTCTGCCTATAGCCACCTACCAGGAGCTTCACGAGAATGGCAATCCTACTGGGGTAGCTCACAGCCACAAATAAAGAGACTTTAGCAGGATAATTGAGAGGACTGGAGCTGACTAATAGAAGCATCTTTAATTTATGGAAGACATCAAGTGAGAATAATTACAAGCAAAAGGGTAGTGTAAATCCCTGAAGAAAATATATCCTGAGTGCAGTTTTCCCAACAAGCACATCTGAATGCTGGCCCAAAGGTCAAAAATAAAAGACTGTGAGCTTCAACCTCCCGAGCCATCCACCTTTCCTTTCCCCTCTTGTCAAAGAATTGTCTGGGGGTTCATTTAGAAAGCTGCTTGTTCAGAGTAGGGCTGTTTGCAATCTGGGAAAGTTAAGCAAATTAGCAGAATTATTAGGTAAGAGGCAATTCTCCACAGCCTGCAAAGCAACTGCTTGTTAAATTAGCTCACACGAGAGAGTTGCGCTGATCGAATGATGGTTGCAGTGTTTGCAGAGAGAAGGCTGTGCAGGCATTTTCTTTGAAATAACACTGCTGAAAAATAAAAAAGGGGAGTTTGTGCAGATTCCCTGACAGGTTGGGACATGCTTCTTGCACGAATGTACTGGAAGATGCCTTTGTCTTTTACACCCGTTGCGGCTACCCAGTTCCTCCCTGCAATAAAAAACCCCCACTAATAAAAAAGTCCAACACCTTCAAAGCAGCTACTTCTAAAAATAGGGAGGGCTGCAGGAGAGCTGATGCCACAAGAGCCCTGAAAGCAGATGGCTCGGTGCACCCGTTTCCCTCTGGGACTTGCAAGGACACCTGGAGTTTTGCAGCTTCGCTGTCCTGGGGCAACTTTGGGAATGGGTCTTTCAGTAGCAGAAACAGAAATCAGAGTCCTCCAAGAAGCCAAGGAGAGGGTGGCTCACCCATGGTTTCTGATCACTCAGTCTCAAATTTTATATACTCTTTGGCTATTGATTTTATATTTTTATACCTTATGTAGTGCACTTAGTACAGCAAAAAATGAATTAACCAAGTAAATGTGTTTTATTAGCAACTCTCTGATGGAAAATTGTTTCAGTTTTCCATTTAAAAGCTGCTGCAGATTAATCCACTCATGAATCAATTTGTCAGTGCTTGAAACCCTACTAACACCCCGCAAACGGCACACTGGACAGTTCAATCCAAGTTTTAAAGCGAAGAAAAGGTATTATGGGGAAGTTTTTAGCACTTCCAGCAGATCTGTGAATGAAACGCTCATCCCCAAAGGGAAGTGAGGGTGTTAGCCCAGGATCAACTCCAGCTTCACTCGCAGGAGATGAAATGATCTTAGTAAAGTCATGGAACTGCATCCACCAACATCAGCCCGAGCAGCAAACGGCTTTTCCAGCCTCTCTCTGCCTATTCAGTAGGATGAAACCCACCCACAACTGCAAACAGAAGAGCTCTGGAGACCAACAGTGTCTAAAACAAGGGACAAGACACCTTCCAGGTCCTGCCTAACCACACCAGGCTGCCTGACAGCCCGAAACAAGCCCAGAGACCGGGCAGCGCGGCTGCGGGGAAGGTTGGCTGGACCCTGTGGTGACTCTGCCAGCAGACTGATGGGGAGGCTCCAGTCAGCACCAGCTTCTCTGCTGCAGGCGAGGCTCCCAAAGACATCTGGGGGTGATTTGCCCACGGGGAACTGGGAAAGTCAGGCTGGGCGTATTCATCAGATAAATCCTCTGCAGTCACCGGCGATGGACCTGAGCCGCAGTGCAGAAGCTCTGGATCCAGATTCAGATTTTCTCCCAGGTTTAAAATGTATGGGGTCTGGAGTCGGTTTAAGTCTCTGCCCCATCATTATCTAATAGCTACTTTCTGCTTATTCCCTGTTTTCCCCAAATCCCTTTTTTTTTCATGACTGCTTCACACTCCATTGTCTGCTTTAAAAAGTAGAAGGATACAACTCTTAAGCCTCTGCAATGGTAGTTTT
Source organism: Todiramphus chloris collaris (assembly GCA_025345505.1). NCBI lineage: Eukaryota > Metazoa > Chordata > Aves > Coraciiformes > Alcedinidae > Todiramphus > Todiramphus chloris. Next base: position 8,439,084 of record JANVCC010000271.1, on the reverse strand, counting down.
GGGGTCAGGATCATCAGACTTGGGAAGTGCCAGCCGTTGAGCACTGCCCTGTGGAATGAACGACGTCATTATTTATTTTTTTCTTTTTCCTTTTTGTTCTTGAGAGAGTGCAGCACAGGGTCACCTCATCCCTGGCAGGATATCAGCTCACGGCTGAACACTTGCATATTTGGGAAATAGTTTCAATTCTCTCCCTCTCTCCCTCTCCCTCTTCCCCCTCTTCTCACCTTAGTGGTAAGAGGAGAGAGCAGAATCTGTCATGCACTGCACAAAATGATTTCTAGAAGAGGAGGGGCAGAAAGAGCTGGAGGCAAATGTTATCAGCAGGAGGTGTTAAGTGATGTAAAATACCTGTCCCACACGGAGGTGGAAAAGAAGCCCTTGTTGTTCAGTCTCTTAGACCTTCAGGAGAAAGATTGGCCATGCTCTGCCTCCATCGCTCAGTTACTCAGCTCCTAGCCCACCAGTAGCAGACGGTGCTTTTGTGCTCGGCCCCAGCTCTCTGGTGCAAACCTGGGACTACGTGGAGTATTGCGGTGTTTATTTTCTGCACTGTACAATAAAAGACAGCTACCTATAGCCAGCTGAGGTGCCTTGGTGTACATCAATATCACAAGCATAAAGTATGAGCAAAAGCATTCTAAAATAGGGAATCCGTCCACTCCAGGCAGACCAATTGCAAAAAGAAAACAACTTACGTGGGGAATCGACAAGCTATTCCCTGTTGTAATTCTGTTTGCTGAATACCCCGAGATGAAGGATTTTATTCCTTGGGAGAAAAAGGAGGCCTTCCCCACAGCCCAGGCTGGGGTGTTACTACAGCTCAGCGCTGCCGCAGTAACTGAGGTAATGCAGGAACCCGGCAGGCTGCTACCACCAGCCACGCGCGCGCCGTCTGGCCACGGCAAGCACAAAGGAGAGGACGTTTGCTTAAACCTCAGCCAAAGAAGCACACGGGGAGACCTTTCCTCTCACGGAATAGCTCAGGCTGCACAGCTCGCCGGGGCTGGGTGGCAAAGGAGCAGCCCGTCTGTGGGAGCTGAGGGATCCTTCTCCTCTTCTGGTTTGGAGACGCAGAAGATCCCACCATCCAGCTCTTGCTTCCTTTGGAAAACACGTGCGGCACATCTCGCTGTTTATGTTTAATCCAAACTAATGTCCTGCGGCTATCATATGCGTTGATTATGGCAGTCATTTTTAATTAGGGGTTGTGTCAATAGTATTGACATTTTCATGGCTTTTGGGGGAAGTAGAGGATATTTCCCTGCAGGTGAAGGCCTCTCTTTGCAGTTCTCTATCCCTCCAGCTGCACTCACTGTACAAAAGAGCTGTGCAGCTTATTAAAAAAATGCAAGAGTATTAAGCCCATTCTCCGTGCAAGTAAATTACAGAGACTTCTGCAACACCAGGCTCAAGGAATGCAGAAAGTCAAATTCCCTCCATCCTACGGCAAGATTTACAATCTTATTCTGAGTGCAATGCTCATTATTAACAGAAGTCCTGGCAGGACCTGGGAAATGCTGGTGGCCCTGTGATGAAGAGGATGTATTCAATAGCTTGCTGGGAAGTGGAGTTAGACCTGAAGGGCTCAAGCTAGTCATTGAACTCTGTGATAAACACCCAGCAGGAGCTGTTGTTCACCCAGAAAGAAAGGGGAAGGCAGATCATTACATTTATTGGTCATATTTCTCAAGAGTCAATAAAGACCCACTAGAAAAGGCATGGTTAGTAGCAGGAATATATATATTTTTTTTGTCTATCTCAAAAATACCTTTGGCTCCACAGCTATACATAACACCAGTAGAAGGTTTTGTCTTCCGCTCAATAGATCAGGATGAATCTTCCTCCTAGATGATGGTCCTGGTGTAGATGGTGCTCACATTGTACAGTTTTTATTGTCTTTAACCATCTTTAGCTTTGTATCCTGATAGCCCCTTCAGGCTATACGTCAATGCCATCTGGGAGGAAAAGAAGAGACTTCTGCTCAAGCGCCGTGCTAATGCAGATCTCTTCACTAAAACTGTGCTGCCTTCACTTGACAAACTGTCAGCACAGAACAATTATCTGCCTGTTGGTTTGCTTGTCCTTTCTTTTCTCTCTAAGAAAAAAAAAACAAACTGAAAACACAGGAAGGAAAAGCATGCACATGGTAAAGAGATGTGCTTGCGGATGTATCAAAGGTAGAAGTGGGTCCCTTCTTTACCACCTCTTTTGCCACCTTCTCTTCCTGCACTTGACAGATGAACGCTCTCAGGTCTTTTGGACAGACAATGTGTCTGGTTTTATCTGTCTTAATTACTGTATAAATACGGATATTAGAGTATTAGTGTATTTAGGCTGATGTGTTTAGCAGCTCTAGATTATGAATTGCTCCTCAAATTAACGTTTGCATTTGCTGGCAAAGGTCTTTATTACAGAAGAGGGTCAAGCAAAAAAGGATTATTCCTGCTAATTATTCACTGTTATTTAATATTTGCACAAAAGGTTTGCAGGACCGAGTCCTCGGGATTGCCTTGTTTGAGAAGCTAATCAGGTTTCCAGGAAACCAGCAGTGTCTGGTGGGCCATCACAGCAACCTCTCCCTGGATATGGAGGACAATTAGATTTGATGTAGTTAAGGGTGGTTGGCTAAAGGCTTCTAATGACTTATCCAGGACCTGATCCTGGGGTTTTCAAAGTCAGCAGTTAAACTTCCACTCAGGGCTGTGCTTTATGAGAACCTGACTGAAGCAGATCAAATTTGCAGACCATGGGCAGGTTCACGACCCGGGCAGTGCTGGGTTGCAATGGGCAGCTGTGAGCAAGCTCCATTTGCTCCAAAAGTCTGCTCTTGCATCAAGAGGGATCCGGTGATGAACAGGGTTGAATACCAACTGTCAGGAGGCATATTTGTAATTTTTTAGCCCATGCCTTACGTTTGTCCCTATATATTAGCAGTCCCTAAAGAGTTCCTCTGACAGCTACCGGCTGCCTCGTATTTCCTTGACTAGACCATGATAGGCTGTATTGCTATAGAAATTCCTTGCTAGGTGAATTGGATTTCTCATTCCATAAAGGCAATAAAAATGCCATCAGAAATCCTCAAGCATGGGTGCCTGAAGGTGGGATCCACGTTTAAGCATTTAAATATATGACCCATCTTTTGGGATCCCTGTGTATTCATATCTTCTCTAGCTTCAAGAGAATTAGCAGCTTTCCTGCTATTCAAAGCTCAGGTGGCTTTGGGGGTACCTAAATATGGACCACACTTCTTTAAGGAGAAAACATTTTCATTTACATTCCAGGGTTTGTTCAAGTCGCAATGCCTCCAGCTTCCCCATTTGACATTTTTTAGCAACTTAATTATCATTACCGAGGAAGAATTTTAATAATGGTGCTGCTTACATTGGATGCAGCCCTGGGGAATGAGAAAGAATAACCCAGATTGGGGGAGCAGGAGGGAGGAGCGTGGTATTTTGGAAACCCAGGCCACAGCCTGCTGGAAGCATCTGTTTCTGCTCAACCTTTTCCTCTAGAGTCCTGCTATCATTCACAGTCCAGACTGCCAGCAATTAGGGACTCGTGCTGAGGATTCCCCTTCCCTTGTGCTTTCATTCCCATCCTTCCTTGTTGATGCATCTCGGGACTGACAGCGACAGCATTAAGGTGCAGTTCTCTCAGCGACTGCTCCTCACGCAGTCCTCCCTGTCTCAGCAGATGCCTTTGCTTGATGCTTCTGAGATGGAAATTGGAAGGTGGGATTGGGTAGTGCTCAGAAACCAGCACTGCTAATTGCAAAGCAAATAATTGCCTGGGAAAGGCAAAGTGTCAAGATGAGACTTGGAACTACAGGGGTGGTGGCTGCTGGGCTATTTTGCCAAGGGCAGAGCTGTGTTGCGTGGCTGCAGCTGGAAAGCCACGAGCATCCTTGCTACCCACGGCTGCAAACTGGCTCCATGCTAATGTGGAGATGTGTTGAAGCTGCTCGTTTTTCTCTGTTTGCAGGCACAAGTGTCAGCAAATGCACATTGCAGAGGTTCAGGTCTTTTTTCAGAGCCCTTTTGGATGCATTGTTGGGTGTTTGGAAAGATGTTTCATTTGTGAAAAGAAACTATATATATATATAAAAATTCCACAGCAATTTCTTTTACGTGTTTCCAAGAAATCAGCTGGTGGCATGAAGAAAAACATACTTCTCCATGAATTCATCTGTTGCTTCCCACTTTCAGATTTAAAAAAAAAACAACCAAGCAAACAAAAAAGCAAGCAAACAAAAAGCAGTAAATATTTCTGCTCGGTTCTGACACAACTGCTTCTCCCCGCTGGTGGATTTACACTCCGATACCGATGAACCACAGAAAGGGAAGAAAGCAACAGAACAATTTAGTACCTACATCCTCCTGGCAGCGGCCTGGCGATGTACCTGCCAGTGCTGTTGTACAACCCTGGGCCCTAGCAAAAGGGGGTTCCACCACGTTCCATCATGTGGCAGCTCTAGAGGCAGTAGTGGTGGGCAGTGAAGTTTTGACATCCGAGCAGTCTTTGCAGTACGAGAACTGATCACTGCATCCTGGAAGAGAGAGCTGGAGACCTGATCTGCGTGTGGTTTTCAATCTGAACTTGGACTCAGGCAGAAGTACAGGGGATGTGTCTGATCTAATTTAAGTACGTAGGGGGGAAAAAAACCATGTAGACTTCAGGAGGATTTTGGCATGGATGTGTAGGCACTGTTGAAGTGCAGGAAAATGAGCTAGCAGAACTGGGTAAGCACTGTTTTCCTTTTAGCTGAGGAAAGGTGCTCCTTCAGTAACATTGCTCCTGATGTCTTTGCCTTTTAAATACCCAGTGACATAAATATTAGATGCATGTTATGCCTCAGATCCAGCAAATAGCTCCTTATCTTAAAGCACATGAATACTTCTCGCCCTAGTAAGAACATTTAAATGGTACCTAAAGGACCAGGGACATGGAATCAAGTGAACCAAATGTGAAAAGAGACGTATCTCGGCACTCTCTCATGCCAGGGGTTAACCTGGGCCAGGTGTTGCTAAGAAATAAGGACATGAATAATCTCACATCAGACTTTTGCATCCAAATGGCTCATTATACCAGCAATATTCATAGCTTGTGATAGTCCTATAGATTTAAGAAGGTTAGGAAAAGATGACACTCAGCTTGCTTTCCCACCAATCATTATTATATGGGAAAGTGAGTGATTTTCTTTAAGTGCATTAGCATAATATTAGTACTTGTAAAATGTGTGCCCCAGTCTGGTCCTTATAAGTCTTTTAGGTCAACAAAATCAAACTGGGGAGGTTATTTTAGGAGCTTAACTTTTTAACTCCCAAACAACAACAACAAAAAATGTTGTTGGCTAGGACAGGCTGCAGATATTTGGGGCATTTAGGGTTCCCTGGTATTCCTAACTCATTCCCAGCTCCCATAGCCCCATTAAGAACTCATTTCTTCACTAAAGCCTATTGAGCAAGCGGCTCGGCGCATGGTGCAAAACACAAGGAGGGAACTTCAGAGCAAAACGTTTATTCTTCATTGCAGCAGATGAAACACTGAGGCGTGGGGCTCCCGGGTGGGCATGAGCGAATACATACGAAAATGCACAGCATTTGCAGTTGAAACACACAGTTCTGAATCACAGCTGAGATCAATAGAGGAGGACGATAGAGATTATCAATCTTGAGTGGTCTCCGTTAGGCAGAACTGACTGGCAACCACATAATGACTTAGGCTCAGCCCACCAGTTTAGAGCCCAAGTGATAGATCTGCAGACGCCAGTCATCATAGTTTCCTTATCGGTGACGGTCCCGGGGCCATTTGTCTTCTGCTACCTGGGTTGCCTTGGTCCGGTTCAAGTGTGTTATCCTCCGAGGTGCATCAGAGAGATCAATGCACAGCTACAGCTGGTTGAAGGGGACCAAATCCATTGAACAGTTGATTTGGTTCCATTTTACCAGCTTTAGCAAAGCATTTGGCCTCATAGGCTGCAGCCAGCAAAGAGGGGAATTCCTCGGCGTCTTTTCTTTCCCAGCTGCCTGGACCTCTTCTGAACTTGCTGCCTGACGTTGCGCTGGTTCAAATGGCTTCACTTTCAGGCAGTCGGGATTTATTTAATCTTCTTAGAAGCTACGGCTGAAGAGTGAGGCTGAATTAAAGAGGCAGGTTTAATAGCAGTGGAATAGACTGCAGCAGTAACCACCAGCCTGGAGCATTTTTAAGCCTGATATTTGGCTCCATCTGTTTTGAGAGCCACGTTGCTATTACGGTGTGACATAAGTAAAGGCTATTGTTCTAATCCAGATACTTCAATTGTTCGCCTCCTGCCTTCTGCCTTTTGGTGTTTTATGGTCTGGTGTCCTCCTCCATGCCCTGTGTTTTGGTATCTGAAGTGCCACCTAACACACAGCAGTGAGTAAAGCAGAGAGATGTCCTTTGCTACCACCAGCCGAGCCTGCAGCCAAGAAACTCAGGGCTGCAAAGCTCTTCTCCCCTCGGGGCTTTCCTTGGCAAATAGGAGGGAAAAGGCTGAAATACCTGGATTTTTTTTTAGAAGTTAGCAAACTCTGCTTCCTTACCCTGCAGCCTCCTGTGTTTTCTCATCTAGCATTAAAATCTGTGGTTTCGGAGGTTTTAAGATTTGCTCGAGACAAGAAACAGTTGTATTTCCCATCACCAGGAACCAGCAGGGGAGGGATGGAAAGGAAAAGAAAAAGGCGAGGAGGGGGGGGGCGGGATGGAAAAAACAGTTTCTCCACCGTGCAATCTCATGATCAAGCAATTTGCCCCCGAACAGCAGAAGCCAGCCCCTGCCAGGCAGCTCGGGCACACCGCTGCTGCCCAGGTCACTCACACCACGGTTCGTGTTGCAGCTCTGGGCAGTCGATTTCTCCTGGAGAGCCCCGCAGCACGAACACCCCACTGATAAAAATAACGCAGTAAATCAAATAAAGAAAAAAAAAATAAATAAAAAGATCTCAGCGGCTCCGATCATTTCGGCGGGGAGGGGAGCCAATAAAGTCGGGCCTTTCCTTCTGAACCCAGAGCCACACGCAGATATTGCACGTTGCCATGTGCATAACCTATTTAAAGAATTTATATGCGTCATAAGGCAAAGGTGACTTCTCCCCCCTTCTCTTCCTCGCAGCCCACCACACTGCAAGACGATACTGGGAAAAAGCACCTGGGCTTATAACCACTTCACGCAGAAATATTGCGAGCGGGCCAGCATTAGAGCTCCCCAAGAAATACAGGCTAAGTACTGCAGATCACTTAACTGCCCAAACCCGTTACTCTAAGCTGCCTATAAATAAATGGAGAGAGAGACTGAGAGAGAAAGAGAAAGAGAGAGAGAATAGCTTCTTTAAAAGAGCTCCACAATTAATTTAATCGAGTTATCTCGAGGTACCTTTTCAAGAGACAATCAAGCTAAGGAACTAAATGGAAACTTAGACAGGGAAGACCTGGAAGGATTAAATGCATCCTTTGGTGAATTACAGGAGGCCAAGGAACGCAGTTATTTACCGGTGATTGGGTGGCGGTAGAAGTGCCATCGGTGACCGACGCTGCGTCGAGCCTTCAAGCTAAACCCTGATGAGCACATGGATTTGGGGTTAGTGTGCACCAAGCAGTCTGAGCATCGCCCCTGCACACTTAGAGCACGCTCTGCTCCCCAGGCACGCTTGCTCTGTCCCAGTCCCGTTAACGTGGGGAGTCATTTGAAAGCAGCACTGTGAGAGAGTGGTGCAGGGGTCACACCAAGCATCTCCTGCCAGGTACAGTGCTGTCCCCTCTCCCCCCTGCTGTGCTTCAGGGAGTGCCCAGGATCACATTTGAAATCAATGCGAGACGGCGTGGATGCTCTGTAACAATTTGTTTACATTCTCTACAGTGAGTTATGGGTGAGGTTTTTCTTTTTAGAAAATTAGTTTTGCTCTTCTGGATGCCATTAATCAAAACTAATGATGTCTCTGTGGTGGTGAGGCTTTCCCAGCAGCTGAGAAAGTGCAGCCCATGTTACTGGCTGGAGAGGGCTGTAACCCACCGGGGCTCGTAACCTCCTGGCAGGGAAATCGTGGCTCTCTGTCAGCCCAGGTACTGCCAGGCTGGGCTTTCAGGCTGAGCAAGAAGATGGGTTCAAAAACTCACCCACCCGGCAACACCAAATTTAGGTTTGCAGTCCAAAGCAAAGCCAGGTCTAGTGATTTCCTTGTGAAGTTGGGTCTTGCATTGAAAAGGTCCTTTCTGGCCTCCAGGGATCAGGTGCTGGTGCCACCCTTTGCAGGACCTTGCTCCTACCCCTGCCCACCCATCACACCAGCACATCCCTGAGCTGGGTGAAGCCCACACACGCTGCAGGATAGCATTGGAGAGCTACGGGCACGCAGAGCAACCAATGGGTGGTAGAGGCAAATCAAAGCCAAAATAACAACCCAAACCCGTGCACTGCTTTTCCCCCCTCTGTCAATCATTATGGAAGTGCCTCTGTTTTGCTTTTGGCCCCAAAGTCAGTCACACTGTTAAACGATTACAGGCAACGTGCAACAGCCCCACATTACCAAACCAGTGCCAGGGCAAGTGGGATCAGTAGCAAGCAACATAAGAGTATCTGTTCCATTGAAGACCTTTCCACTTCAGCCTCAATATTCTAATAAAGATGTGTTATAGACAGTACAGAAAAGCCAAAGAATTTATCAGCATTTGTCGATATTCCTAATGAAGCAGAAGATTCAACATGCAATAGAATTAGCCTACAACGAACCCTTGCATAGGGCCCATCCTTCTGAGTCCAGAAATCTCCTGCCTATTCCAGTCCGATACCCTTTTGAGAAATGAGCATCCCTTGAAGCTATTATCATTATAAGCTAAAAGGCCAAATGAGACAAAGTACTGTTGCTCTTCATCTGAATAAACAAATCATTTTTAGATCAAATGCATTAACAATTTATCATTCTAAAATCCAATCAAAAGGAAAAAACAACAATACAGAACATTGATTTCCTACAGCTTTATCTTAATGAAGTGCACATTCCCTTTGTAATTAGCTTTGGAAGGGTTTTTTTTCCCCCCTTTCCTCAAGCTAATGTGTTATTTGATTTCCATCCAAACATTACTAAATCAGAGGAAATTTCCTCAAAATGAAGTGGCATTTGATAATATGGGAAGGAGCCTACTCTTCCCCTTTGCTATTTTTTCCACCAAAAAGCCATACTGTACTTCAGATGATTCAACTTTATTGCATGGTGTCTTTGCGAGGATGCTTAAATCAATGCCACAGTTGCTGTATTCTGCACAATGTGCCATTTGTAAACCAGAAAATACAACCTCGCCGCTTTTATCCTTTTCCTTACAGACATCAAATATTAATTTAACTTATATTACAGAGGAAAAAGTGTACTGTGTTTTATTAACATTTCTAAAATTATAGATATCCAACCCAAAAAAGCAGACTCCAGACAAGGCTGGAGAGTCGTACGCTCAGATTTTATTTGACTTAATTAAAAAGCACTCAGTTCCTTTGTGCACTAAAGTAGTTGCTGACAATGCAGCAGCCACTCAGTCTTTCAAACCAAAAACTATTACCTGAACTTAATAAAGCATCTATTTAATTTCTACACCCCCGTGAACTCACCTGTCTCCCGCAGCCGCGATGGAGTCCTCGCTAACGACCACCAAAGGCAGAGAGTTGATGGCAAACTCACCAGCACCCTGGGGCAACTCAGCTGCCCCAGAACTTAATTTCCATGATTTTTATCCGCCTTGTCTGCTGTTAACACCGTTATCCTTGATCCAATGATCCACCGTGCCTAGCTGGAAACGCTTTTCGCCAGGCCACCCCTCTGTTCCTCCCCTAAATCTCTCTTTTAAATCTTTTTTTCTCTCAATGATGCTGAACAGAGGACTATTGCTTTCATCCTGCTTCACTGAGGAGCTGCTGAAGTGCAACGGCTAATTCGATAGTCTGCTCTTATTTGGATACATTGCCGAGGTGCACGGCGAGATCTATGACAGAGAATAAAGGCCCAGACCCTACAATCATCACCTTATCCCTTAAATACACAGAACATCAAAAAGTGACCTTATCAAAATCTCAGCCCTTAATATGAGAACCTGTCTTAATCCAAAATTTGGTCCTAAGCCTCCTGTGAAAATAATGGTCCTACTTCAAGAGCTGATCTGTTCTGGCAATTCAGAGTGAGCATCAATACCTGGAGAGAGCTGCAAGTGCTCCAGCTCCATGAGGGACCAATGATGGACCCTCCAAAGCCGTTTGCTCAGAGCAGGTCTCTGGGAGCTGCATCTCCTGAAACGGGCAGTGGAAATAGTTGTGGGGTTGGGTTGTTGGTTTTGGGGTTTTTTTTTCAACTCACACACTCAAAAGAGAACAAAGCCGTTCCCTCATACAGTTTGTGCATTTTATGGCCCAAACAATTAAAGAGGTTTTAGAACATGTGCTGACTGCATAATTCCATACAGGGGAGTGTACTCAGCATTTCTAAACAGCAACCGATACGAGATACCACTTAATAGCGCAAAACACCAGCAGTCCCGTGAAAATCAATAGAAAATTAGACGCTATGAAAATGCAATATGTGTCCAATTAGTTATAATTGGAGCAAATGGTGATGCAGATAAAACTCCTGGAGGAAAAAAAAAAAAAAAAAATTAAAAAAAAGTAGTTGTCCAGAGCTCTCCCCTCCTGCTTTCAGCACAGCTCAGCATCGGCGGCGATGGGCTCTGCTGTGCCCTGCCCCGGGAGCGATGCTCCAGCTCACGCACGTCCGTTAACCGCGCTCTGCCGACGGAGTCGCTCAGAGCCTGCAGGTCTGCCTCGGTGCACTGCCGTGCGGGGTGAAAAATGATCCTCTGTCACACGGAAACCTCCCTGTTGGACTTGACAAATGATGCCAGCAAACCTGTTTAAGAACTAAAAAATCCTTGGACGCGGTGACAGGCGGAGAAAGATGCTGTTTGGGGACGGTTAGTTATTTATTTATCCGGCTGAGTTTAAGAGTTGTGGCTCAGTCCCACAGATACTCACTTTTTTCCCTGCCTGTCTGTTGTTATAGCAGTTCAAACTCCTTCTCACCAGTTATTTTTCAGGCTTCTTTCCACTCCTAAAAACTCAGCTGCACAGCAAAACGGGAACTAGGTTATGCGATTCTAACGCTTTATTTTTAACATCTTTGGTGCAACATATTGGCCTCCTCTTTGTTTCATCTTATGACTAGGGAAAAAGAGCAAAGACGCCACGTCACAGTAGCACAAAAGGTACATCCCTGATCAAGCGTCACTCCAACCCCTCCATGCCTCACAGTAGATGGAAGCACATAACTTGTGGTACAACAAACCTTATCAATTTGGAGGACACTTTTTCATATAAACACTATAAAGCAGCAGTTATTTTACCCAAACTATTGGCTCAGAGCTAAGAAGCAGTAACTTTCTCCAGAGCTTGTATTTTATTCCCGTCTTAAGATAATAATTCAAATTATTAACGACTTACAGCAAGGAAAAGAAATAAAAGAAAAAGCTCGTGTTTAGCCAGACCTGAAACCTTTTTGCATTGTAGGACACTGTTACTTACACTAAGGGAACACTGTCTCTCAAGAAGAGGGGAAAAAAAAATATTAAGTGGCAGCTTTTATTTGTTATGCTGACTCAGCCGAACGGTGGAACAAGAAACGTTAAGACCCAATCCATAACTTTTGTGGCCGCTCAAAGGACGTATTCTTCCTCGACACTGATAAAAGTTTAATATGTAGTTGCCTGGGTTTTTAATAAACTTGTCAACAAAAGAGCAAGGCAAATTGATGGGGACCTTCCCAGGAATAAATTCAGCTTCAAACAGGCCAAATGAGCGTGGAGGACAGGGAGGGGACGGCACACCGGTGACTTTTGCTGGTCTTTGCAAAAATGGCACAATAGATTTGAGCGGGCGCGGGCGTGTCTTATTGTCTCAAAGACAAGGCTCTGGGACAAAGCTGGCTTAATGTAAGGAAAGCAGAGTGGTGCAGCTCCCTGTGCACCACAGCCCTGACCCCGGTGTGGAAGGGAAGGGGCAAAGCCTGGATATAAATACTCCTCTCTCCCTGCCTGCCCATGCAACCCAGTCCCTGTCCCACGAGCATCATTCACAGCGTCACTCCCTGTTTTTTATCCCCAATCCCCCCACTGCAAATATTTCAGGGCATCCTCCCCAGGTATCACCTGCACAGCCAGCTGTGCTCAGCCAAACCATCCCTGCTCCATCTTTTCCCTTCGAGTACTCAAGGCTGAGCTTAATTCAAGGAAAATAAGGCCCTTTTCCACTGCCGTTACGGGACCTGAGTCGCACTCCTGCAGCCTACAGAGGCACGTACCCCTTGCATATAGGGACCAGTTTTATATATATATGTATATATATATATATATATATGTTGACGTAAGCCCTATGCACTGTCCACCTTCTGCAAGGTTAGGAATGAAATCACTGCGTGAGCTTCATTAGTTTCTACCAGCCTCAATCAAGTCAGTGCCTTAAATTATTATGACTTGCGGGGTTTTTTTTGTTAATTTGTTTACCCGAAGTAAACACAATTATTAAATCAGAGCTTCCAATAATCTCACTGCCAACAAATTAACCCACAGCTTCCCGCAAGAGGACACCAATCTCTTCACCTCGGCAATTCCTTGTGACACTTTTCTTCTTGTGTCACCAGTTCCCTCCTGACACGTTCCTTCACTTTGCACCAAACAGCTTCAACAGCCAAAGGCCAAGTCCTGGCTCCGACACCAGGTCGCTTCTTAGATTGGAAGCACTGCCCTGGCCATCACGGTGAACTTTATTCTTGATTGCTCTTAGGTCACTGGATTCCTGCTCCCGTAGCTTTATCCAGCTCCCCAAATGCCAGGGTTGACGTGCCTATGTAAGGGCTTTGCAGGGAGGGCTTCCATCCTTACAGCTGCTGGGTGACTTCTGCTGTCGGTGGTCACGAGTCCCACGCCTCTTGGCTGCCCAGATGCCACCTAATCCAGTCCCACCAGAAGGGCAGCTGAGAATGAGCACTATTTATAGCAGTTGTTCCCCGGTCCCTCCAGGCTCATCAGCCTGCCCAGGGCTTTTTTAGATAACGGCACAGGTCCCAGCACAGGCCATATCTGGGCATGGTGAGGCATTTACAGGCACAGCCCTGTGCTTCAGGGAAAAAAAAAAGGGGGGGGGGAGGTGGGAAGAAAAAAAGGAAAACCCTGCATCTGTTGGAGATGTCAGCTGCCTGCTTCCCCAGAGCCCCAGCTTGCTTCCTGAGCACTGCCAGCAACTGCTTCCACTGCTAAAACCTTTGACTACTGAATTCTGTTCCATACAAGACCTACCCATGTCTGCAGGCTTTCCCCTTGTACACAAGGATATCCACCACCAGCCTCTGCTTCTCCACACAGACCACCTTGCAAAAGTACAGCCCAACTCCAGCTGATGCTGGCTAAACAGCGCAAGCCAAAACGCCTTCAGAACATCCCTGGGTGCAGCAATGGTCAGGGGGATGCAGCTCATGAGGACACTGCTCCACCTTCGCATGCAGTTCCTCACTGAGGTGCTCCTGGGTCTGCCCAGGTCTGACTGGGTGAGCCTGGGAGCTGCACTGGTGTTGCCCGACCTGCCCGGTACCAGCAATGCGGCACTGTGCGGTACTGAGCCCAGCAGCCCCGAGCAGCCCCACGGTGCTGGAGCACCTCCTAGACTTCATCGCCTGGCCCGCTCCCACGTGGATATCCACCAGGCAGCTACAACCCCACAGGGTCCTGACTGAGGTCCAACCTCAGCACCCGCTCAGAGGTGCTGGGGAGTCCAGGTAAGCCTTTGCATTTCAGTATGAAGGCAGAGGCATCACAGGCTGTGCTGTCTCCCCAGAACACGTGCTGGGAGTCACTGTGCAAGCCAACAGTTAAGTGGGAAAGCCTCTGAAAGCCTTTACAAACCCAGAACAAGTGTGTCCTTGGGTAGTTGCATCAACTTGCCTTGGCCTCCTCCATCTCTAGCCTTGCAGTGCAAGCGAGGGCTTCAGCAACACCATGGCAAGCACCTGCTCTGCCTCTGGGGGAAACTGAGGCAGGGGAGCTACACAAGACACCTACAAGCCCAGCAAGCCGACGGTGGAGCCTGTGCCTTCAACTCCCATCTTGGGGCACTGGGCCGCTCTCACCATGACCTCCCGCAACCCAACGGGCAAGGATTTTGCAGCACGGCTGCTCTCTTGGCCGAGGTCAAGAGCAGCTTCGGCGTCACGCAGCGAATGTTAAACCCAGCTTCTTCCCTGGGAGGCAATCGCAAGCGCGGTGCTGAAATCAGCCCTGGGCTTTCAGGGGAGGGAGCTGAGCTGAGGAGCGAGGATATTTCTCTTGCAAGGAACACGCCACCCCCTCGCCCACAGTCACTGCTAAGTGCAAGATGTGGTGAAAGTCTTTAAAAATAGATATATTCCCAAGCAATTCATGCCGCTTGCATCTGGCAGGGCGAACCTAGCATGGAAGCTCTTTCTTACTGACTAAAAAGGATCGTTAGCAGCTCGAGGCTCGTGCAACCTTGACTCTCTCCTCCTCTCTTCAGGGCCTTCTCCTGTTCTTGGCCTAAACCAGTCCTGGGAAGCACAAGGGAAGCCCTGCCCAGCTAGGCTGGTGTCAAAGGCAGGGAAAGATACTGCAGTGCAGTGCTGATCTCTTCTGCAATCGGACGTGCAGACTAGCCCGAATGCTGAGTCAGCACAATTTCTTTTTTGATTGGTTGATCTGAGTAACATACTTTCAATGTATGCTAAAGGGGCAGCAATTAATACGTTTTCCCCCTGTCCCCACCTTTGCAAACCGCTTCGAATCAAACGCACAGATCTCCACCCCAAAGTCACTCTCTGGTCCTAAATATTCTGAGGCTTTTTCATTTTTAATTTAGGGCATTAAAAAAAAAAAAAAAAAAAAAATTTGCAATCTAAGCGATGCTCACTTTGATCGACTTGTGCTGCTGCAGCTAAAATATCTGTCCTGCAGGTCAATCTAATCATGCTTAATAGCAGTTTATTCTTCAACGCAACATTTTTCACGTTGGGTCGACAGTTTTAAATGAGATTGCTGATGCACCCCTTTACTAATGCTTTTACTAGGGCCAGCACATCCCTTGAAATACTTGTGCAATAAAATGCTTTATTGCTTTTGATGAATGCACTATTAAACTTGAATTGCAAACATGCCCCCCCACACACACACCTTTTTTTCTTTTTTTTTTTTTTCCTCAAAAGATGGTGCTGGAATTTTATGGGACCACCTGTCTTCCTGTATTAAGTAACAGTGACGACAGTAATAATAGATCATCAACATAAACTCACAAAACTTAAAAAAAAAAAAAAAACCCCAAAACAAAACCCACTGGGGAAAACCGCGTGGCACAAATTTGTCCCTGTGCTCTCATGTGCACGTGCAAAATATCCATCTTCTACCTGCCTGTAGTTCCGCTTACAGGCGGAGAATTCATCTCAAGAACGGCTGGATTTTGTGAGGCATAGAATAGAAAAAATTAACTAATTTGGTCCACTGGATTTATGGCTTTTACAATTCTCCAAGCTCCTGTTTCTACGCAGTCTTCGCTTCGCAGGATGGATGGGTGCACACCGGAGCATCCCCGGCGCTGCTGCGCAGCGGCGGCTCTGGCACGGATGCTCCTCGCCGCGCGCCCGTGGCCACGCTCAAGGCTGGGAGATGCTCACCAGCTTATAAAGAGTAAAAAAAAGTGGCTTAACTTTAGCAACCAAATAGAGGGGACCTAGCGCAATGCAACGGCCACAGATTTAATCCAAAGAGGTGTAAAAGGGAGGAGGAGCTGCCACAAAGCAGAAGAGCGGTGCGAACTGGTTGCCAAAGGCTTACAGCCATCGTCTGCTCCCACCAAGAGCAAGGGGCTGGCTCCTGGGGGGACTGCACACAGACATTTTTAACATCATTTTTAACATCACCCGTTTCATTTTTAACATCATCCAAGCCCGGCTGCCTCCGGACACACGTCACAGCAAAGCCTCTTCCCCGGCCACCTCCAGTCCCATGCTGTGAGACAGCGCTCGGAATTATAGCTTTGAAAATATTTACATAAAAAAATAAATCTGAGCACTTAGTGACTTCCTAAAGTTAGCAATTCCATGTGATTAACAAGCGTATTAATTCGGGGGGGGGGGGGGGAGGGAGGAAGGAGATAAAAATTACATTAGGAATGCAGGTATCTACTGTAAATCAGACCATGAGCACCTTCACGAGAGCAGCACGCAGTGGCACAGGGATTTTAGTAAAGTCTGTGTAGAGGAAAGGAAGAAAGAGGAAAAAAGAGAGAGGAAAAGACAGAGAGAGCGAGGAAGAAAAAAAAAAAAAAAAAAGAAAAAACAAAGAAAGCAGGCAAAAAAAAAAGCAGAAAAAAAAAAAAGAAACCAGGGGGAAAAAATAGAAAGTCAGAGAAGGAAAAGAAGAGGTGGGTCAAAAGGTCAGGAAGGAAAGAAGGGAAATCTTATATATAAATTATATATAACATATAATGTTATATTATATCCAGAATGGTGAGAAGTGTCCTCATTATTCATCCAGAGACTCGAGCTAACATCAGTGATCTACAAGGGCACAAAACTGCAACCCCGCTTGGGCAGCAGAGCTTTCCTGCTTGGGCTCAGCTCATTTCCCAGCAGCCACCAGCTTCATATTTAAATCTGACCCCAAAGTGGGGCTAGGCACCCACAGGACCCATCATCGTGGGGATGCAGGACTGGAGACCAGCCCCACACAGCATGGCTGATGGTGGGGCTGAGCCCAGGAGATGCTGCATCCCTGCAGCGAGGGCCTGAGAAGCCCCACCACAGCCAGCCAGGAAAGCTCCAGCTTTCCAGGGCCCAGCACAACCGGAGCATCCTAAAATGCAAACAGGATGATATGCAAATCAGCGTCCTCCAGCGCAAACCCGGCCTTTCCCAAAGCCACCTGGCCAAGAAAAGGCTCCTCCTCTGTGAGGAAGGGGCTCAGCACTTCCCACGCCCCCCTCAGCCATGGTGTTAACTTAAACTAAAAAGAAAACCAAAAGCTCTTAATAAACCCCACCAAATTCTCTACGGAGAAAACCTCCCCAACAGCCCCGCCTGCCTTTTCTAACCCGCTATTCACGAGCGCCCGCTTCCAGTTAAATCCCCTTTGGCGTACGTGTAGCAAGCGACGACGGTGCTCGCAGGGAACAGAGCCAGAAAAAAACTCCACAAAATCCAAATTCCCAGCCTCGCCTTCCCCCTGTGCCTGGGAGAGGACGATGGGATGGGTGAAACTTGACTAACCTCGGGGTGGGATGCCGAGGCATCGCACCTACCAAGGGATGCCTTCGGAGCCCGTTCGCCGAGGGAACGGGGATGTCGCGATTGCAAGGACATCACTCCAAAGCAAAGTGTTGCTCTCAGCTGCTCCGCGGAGATGGGAATGTGAGTTTGGGTACCTGGGGAGAGGCTTTGCCCGTTGTTACAGGCATCACAGGAGCGTAAGGATGTTTGGGGCTGAAAGCTTTAAACCCTCGGGCGTGACTCCCACCTAGATGGCAGGTTAAACTGGTGCTTAAACCCAGTTTCTTGCCTCTTTACTGTAGGATCCTGGAAAAACAGCCAACTGTTTTACATTGGAAAAGGGGAAAAAGTGTAACCCAGGGAAGGTTTCCAGAATTAAAGGAGCTAAGACCCCTATATTCAGAGCACTCCTCTGGCGTTAGCTGTGAGTGGCTGACTCAGTGGCTTGTTGCGCCGACAAGGAAGACCTTCCCTCCAGTTTTAAGCACAAAAAGTTTTAACGTGGGAAGGATTCAAAAAGCAGAGTTTGCACAGTAATTTAAAACTAAAACACTGCACGGCTGAGTCACAACTGTTGTATCCCTTGTCTCTCCTTTCTTCTCCCTCACCTCCACCTCCTTTTGTTTCTCCTCAGTGTAAAGATCAGCCAGCTCTGTTTGCTATCTAGTCTTATTCCGGGGGGGGGGGGAAGGGTTGATGGGGAAGCAGGAGAAAGGAGCGATTGGCCTGCATCCCTGTTAAAACCCAGGAGCGGACAGCCAGCTTTCCTCTGGCATCGCCTTTCAAAGCCCATGCCGCAGTCAGCATATTGAATATTTAATGTCCTGATGAGCATTTCCACCTGCTGACACAGGCAAAGTGACAGAACAATACACGCGCTGGAACAAGATCATCAATTGACTCCCCAGTCGGTCTGCCAGGTCAGGCAGTTAAAAAAAAAAAATTAAATAATATAAAATAATCTGTCTGTCTTTCTCCCCTGCTTTGCCCAGGGGTCACACATTGCTCGTCTGAGAAGGGTTCCCACCTGAAATACATACTTCTTTACATTCCATAGCTTGCCAGGTTCATATGGGCATATAAAGAAGTATGTCTCTCAAGCAGGTAGTTTCAATATGCGCATTTATATGGTCACAGGAGGAAAAATGACGCTGATTTACAATTTACATCCCGAGAGTGAGTTACGGCTCAGTTTAAACCAGCAGACTTTCCTCCTGCCCAGCCCATGTGCAGAGAGAGACACACACACCCCCCTGGCTCCTGCTCCTCGCCACTAATCCCGGGCTTCGCCCCCGGCAGGTGATGGAAGAGGAACCGGATAATTCACTGGACACAAAGGGGCAGCGGTCCGGTGGCTGCCCTGGCAGGGGCTCTTTGTCACATACACGGCACAGAATAAAAGCCAACCTCCCACTCCACCTAAAAAAGTAGGTGTTTCATTCCAAATCGTAAACTTTCAGCAATTAAAAAGACCAAAATGCGGTGTAGTGGAAGGGATTTGCTTTCTATGCGTATAGAGACAATCTTAGACAGAGCCATGTGGGGGAAAGTTAAATAGATGTTATTTCCCAATTGCCTCCATCCTGCAATTTGGAAACAAAAAGCCAATTTGTTTTCCGAAAGCCCAAAATCAAATGGCCAGCTACTGATTTACAAACCGACACCGGGAAGGACTGCTCCATTTGCCAGAGTAAGAAAACTCATCAGCTCCAGACAAGCAATTGCTTTCATCACTAAGTCGAGATTAAAGCATAGGAAGAAGAAAGAGTCTTACCTAGTGAATCCAATGATTTTTTTCCTCTGCTGGTCACTGTGAGTGAGACACTACCTCGCAGATAAACAAACCCCAAAAGAAAGCACATGTCTTTTGGAGAGTTCAAGGTATTTAAAAAATAATAATAAAAAAAAAAAAAAAAAAGGGGGAAAAAAAAAAAATTAAAAATCGCTTCTACCAAGTCATCCGGTCGAGCTCCACGCCAGCTATGGGGTCTGGGGAGACACCTGCAACTATGCAACAGAAAAGGCAGCCAAAGCAAGGCACTGGGAGCTTGGCCCAAAGTCTTCCCGAGTTCTTCCCGCAGCCCCCGTGGGATGCGCGCCCGCGCACGCTGCCGCGCGCTTGTGCACCCACGGGGCTCGGCCCCGCTTGGCGCGGCCGCTGCCTCTCCCCCTCTCCCTCGCCTCCTCGCAGCCGCGCTGAGCTTTAAAGCTCCCTGAACAATGTGGGCCGAGTGGCAGGGCTGCAAACACCGCCCGGGCTGAATAGGGGACTATTCTAGGCAGGATTTAGGCAGGGGAGCGACGGCGGAGGTCACGGCGGGCGCTGCCTGCTCGCTGCCCGCTCGCTGCCCGCTGGCTGCCTGCTCGCTCAGCAGGGTGGGCAGGGTGTGCTCACCTGCGCCCGCCGCCCCTCGCCCGCTGCCGCCGGTCGATACCAATTTACAGGCGAATGCAGAATGGCTGCCTTCGCATTAATGAATTTTTCCCGTTCCTCGCAGTCTTCTAATGAACCCTTTAAAGAGGGTTTAAGTAAACTTAGCAAGTGGCAAACTAAGCACTTTGGAATACCTAATTGCATCGATGCTTTGACACTGCTTTTTAAAATACCACTGCTAGCCGAGGAATAAATATTTCCTGGCTCCCCATCGACTTCGAGAAACACCAAAAAGCAAAGGCCGCGCAAAGCCGGGGTGTAAATCTGCTGTGCTCAGCCCCTGGCCCCCAAAATGGCTTTACACCACTCATACAACACCGGCACATGCCTCAGTCCTGGCTCTGTGAAGGTCCTCTCCTTATTCCCCAAGTTTGTTGGCCCTTTTAACCATCATTATTTGTCTCGTTCCGAGGCAAATTTCAACCTTTAGTTTAGATTAAGGGGAAGAGAGATGGAGCTGTGGTATCATTGTAATGCATGACTGCAGTGAAATTAGAGCAAAGGGAGAGCTGAGGAGTGGGAAGGAAAGTCTGAGTGCTTAGAAAAACCCACCAAACCCCAATAAAAATCAAAATGCTGGTGAGGGTGGGGGGATGTTGCACAGCCAAGGCACTCCACGGTATTGGATTTCCTTCCGAGTGACAACAGGAGGAGAGCTACTGGACTTCTTGGACCATTAAACATCTGCAGCTCATACTCAATTTGCTTTCCTCAAATGCATCTGACATGAGCTGTCCTGAACAGTCCCCAACTTCTGCCGCCGAGCGGGACAGCAGCTGCTGGCTACTAAAGAGAGCACAATGTCAGAGCTAAAAAAACCCCGACCTTTTAAATCCTTACTAAAACTGAAGACAACGGCAAAACCACAACAGCAACGTTCCTCCTGGAGATTTAGATTTCTCATGAGGGTCTATGTGGAAGCTGCTGCTTTCCAGGGTTGTGCCTTTTGGTGGAGAAGCAGATAAAACGGCATGAAGGTGCTTCTAATGGTGACGCCAGAGACACCCTGTGGTTCCCATCCTGCAGCTACCACCAACAGTAAGCAGTGGTGGGCGAGCGTCATCCAACGTCCTCGACCCACCCAGGCTCGCAGAGCTCCTGGGCTTGCTCTTAGCAGAAAAAAACACGTGCAATAAAATCATGGCTGTTCTGAAGAGAAAAATGGATGGAGACCTGGATAGTGCAGAGGCCAAGGGGCAAATAAATGGGGAAGAGCCTGAGGTATTGCCTGGAGGCTGAGAAGGAAGAGGATGGTGGAAGGGATGGAAAGCAAGGTGCTGTATATTAATTATATCCCTGCTCTGCCCCAGGCTCAAGGTGTTGCTCATGTCCAGGTGGCAAAGTAGAGCTGGAGCTGTGCAGCACAAAACTTTGGGGACTTTAGAGACAGGCTGTATTTCAGGCTGGGCGCTGGGGGAGGGAGAGGCAAGCGGGGCCGAGGCAGAGACATGCACTTGCCCCAGTGCAGCCAAGGAGCTGGGCTGGGCACGGGGCTCAGTCCTTGGGAGACACAGACACGAGCTTCTGCTCTAGAGGAACCCGGTAATTACACCGACAGCACAAATCACAGATTTCTGCCTATACAATTACACACGACTGCTGAGTATACACCTGCCGGCACACATACACGCACCGATACTCCAAACACAGCCTGGAGATGCGTTGTATTTAGATCATATGTTACACCTGCTTATATATTTATAGAGCATTTATATATACCTACGTACAAAGGTGTGTAAAATATAAATATGCATGCTATAAAACATACCTAAATGTGTGTGTGCATGCACGTACCACAGTATCTATCTCACAATACGGATGTCTATATTTATGTGACTAGGTATTCACCACTATCATACGAAACAGAACAAGCACAGTCCACTCTGAGCTGCAGAAGCAGTTACAGCCAGTTGATGTACAAAGTGTAACCTGAATTCCAAACCCTTGCAGGGAAAACCTAACTTCTCCTCCTATTCCCTTTCTGATCGTTCACAGACCATGCGCCTGTAATTAACGCTCATTTCTCGGCATTTTAACAGTTACTCACCGCAGCACTGCGATCATGGCAAGTTAAGCTAAGTTCAACCACATCTCACCCTCTTGCTCTGGCTGGTATTAGCTCACAGCACTAGTTTGTTGCAAATAAATAAATAAAGCCCCAATCCCCCCAGGTGTCATTAGCCAGCCTGTGTCTGAATTAGGCATTTAAAGGCTGGTTTAACCTTGCAGAACGGTTGCATGTCAAAGTTCTAACATTTCAGTTCAGATTATTCTAGTGCACTGCTTGCTCTGCAGTTTGTTAGGGCTTTTTTTTTTTTTTTTTTTTTTTT
>JANVCC010000271.1:8391299-8416246 GCA_025345505.1 Todiramphus chloris collaris | reverse complement strand
GGCAAACCCAACCATCAGGCAAACCCTCTCCTCCCCATCCACCCTTACCTCACCCCCTCCATCCCCGCTGCTGCATCGCGGCTGGGTGCGGGGGGGGAGGAAGGAAGGCGGGAGGCAGCGCGGTACAGCGGGGGCTGAGCGGCGGAGCCAGGGCGGGGGGAGCGGAGCCGGGGGGGGGGGGGGGGAGGTGGGAGGGGAGTTCCCGGCGAGCTGCCGGCCAGGCAGGAGTTAAGGAGCGGCAACCTTGCCCGCCCGGATTGCAGCACACCTTGATGCGAAAGGGCTGCGCCTGCAGAAGTGCCTGCGCTTCCCCCTTCCTCCTCCTCCTCCTCACCCCCTCCCTACACCCCCTACCCCAGCCCGGGGGGTCAGCCCGGGTTTGGGGGTCAGGCTGCCTGGAGGGATGCACACCCCGGGAGAAGGAGGTGGGGGGGAGGAAGGTAGGAGGAGGGGAAGGGGGGAGCGCTGGTCAGAAAGCGAGTCCACCTTTCCAGTGCTTATATACCCAGCGAAGCATCCGAAACACGCACTCCCGGGCGAGTGGCCCCTTCTCCTGCTCTTCCCTCCCTGACCATATTTAGTCAACCACGGCAAAAAATAGCCTGTCAGCTGGAGCCTGCTGAGCAGTATTTGGAGTTCAATCGCTCCTCGCAGCCCATTGACTACTGGTCCTGCAGGGTCCTGACTCTGCCTTTTTTTTCCCCTCTGCTATTTTTAGCGAGGCCAAATAAAGAGGGAGCTCATCTTACTACTCTCCGCCGGGCTGAGGTTTCGCGGGGCCCTGGCTATGTTTGGTAAGCGCCGGCGTTGGGAGACACGGAGCGGAGACCTTGTCCGTGCTGGAAGACCTTTGGCTCCCTCCCGTATTTAGTCTTTTTCTCTCATTTGCTCTCTTTCATCTGTTATTCTCCTTCCATGGTAGCAAGGTCTCCACACGAGGAGGTATGGAAGAGGTTTAAGGGGTCCTGGTTTTCACCTTACGCAGGGAAGAACTGGGATTCAAAGACCTCATGCTGGGGCCAAGTGCTTCACCACGAGGTCCTGGTCATCTCATTGTCCAGCAGCATACGTGCTCCTTTGTCTCCAAAGGTGCTGAAGGCTGAGAAGGTGTTGGACCTTCTGCCCTACATGAGGAGCACTGGGGTGCCCCATTGACAGCCAGGGAAACGTGCTGTGCCGTGGTGGGTTAACTCGGGTCATCAGCACAGCGGTGTCCCGTGGGCCTTGAGGCCATGGGAGCTTTCCAGCCTCCAAAGTTTCATCCAGCAGT
Source organism: Todiramphus chloris collaris (assembly GCA_025345505.1). NCBI lineage: Eukaryota > Metazoa > Chordata > Aves > Coraciiformes > Alcedinidae > Todiramphus > Todiramphus chloris. Next base: position 8,414,976 of record JANVCC010000271.1, on the reverse strand, counting down.
ACACTGAGGAGGGGCAAATTTGGCAGCACAGGAATTGCCCTTGGCTTGCACCCAGAGAAGCAGGTGAGTGTCTGTAGAAACTCAAGCTAGACTCACCTTCAAAGATGTCCAGGACAGCAGAGCCTTAGGAAGGTCACCTTGGGAGAGCAGATAAATAATGACAGATGTGACATTGGATGCATTCAGACAACGTGCCCGGCTTATTTGCAGCAGACCCCCTACCCTGGAGCACCTCCTGAACCCAACACCCCCCTCACGGCCCTACCTACACCAGGTTTCTACACTGTGCCACCTCATCAAGGCTCACCCAGAAGAACCACAACACCTCCTCCCATCCCAAGGGCACCTCATGCTGCTGACAGACCACTGCCGTGGGCAGGCTTTGGGGGAACTGGGGCTAGAGGAACCAGTATCTACAAATGCATCCTTAGGTGGTGGTGGCTGGATGTGGAGCTGGGGTGGGAAGTTTGCACGAACCCCAACCAGTTGCCCAACACCCTCTGATTCTATCGGCGATCAATGAATGTGGAGTGATGTGCGACAGAGACACCTGCCCACAGGGTCTGTGCACGGCTGTGCAGAGACCCGGCAGTGCCGATCCCAGCGGATGCTTCCACTTAGGACATTTGTGTGAGACCATCAGGCAACACTTGTCTGAGGTGGTTGTTCTTGTTGGGAGCTGATAGCAAGTCATCTAAGAATGGGAAATGTCCGCAGGAACCACCCCAGAGTGCCACGAGGTGGGAAAGGCTCCCAGGAGGTCCCAGCCGTGCTTCCCCATGCCCTGATATCTGCGGTCCTCGGCTCCAAGGACGATGCCAGAAATAGCCTCTACGGCTGACACATCTGCTCTCTGTCCTGGGCTGTCTTGGCTCAGCTGATGGCTCTCCTGAACCCACACTGGGAACCTGGATTTCCCTCTGCCCCTCAATCCCAAGGACAGGCTGTTCCACACTGTCACCCTTCAGATAGCCCAGGATGGGATGTGTGACAGCAGAATCGTGAAGTCTGGTGTCCCTGAGGTGCCAGAGCCATCTCTATGGTGGGCACAACACAGAGCAGTCCTCAGGCAGCTCTATCTGACCCCAGGGACCAAACCCCATGGGACTCACAGCAGGGAGAGAGCCTGTAGGAATGCTCCTCCCCCCTCCACACTTCCCTGCTCCAATGTGATCCTTGTGACCACCAATGTTCCCTTTGCACCTTCATCTCATTTCCCTGAAGAACAACTGGGAACCGCCTGCAGTGGCGTAAACCGCAGCCGTTGGTTTTTTCTCCTCTTTTCCATCACCGCAGGGATGTTCAAAATGCTCCCCCTCGGGCATCAGCCAGAACTTTCAAGGCTTCCCCAGCCTGTGCACCTTCAATAACTGAAGCCATGGCAGCCCTTCTCCACCCTCACCCAGCCCAGGGCCACCCCAGATTCGTTCAGGAAGGCCTTTATCTGAAACACCAGCCCAGTCAGCACAGGGGCAGTTCATTGCCTGTTACCCTCTTGGAAGCATCAGGGGGGTTTTGAGAACCCAAGTGCCAGAAGCAACAGATTCTCAAGCTATTTTCAGCCCCATCCAAAATGACAAAATCCCAGAGAGGAGCAGCTCCCCGTGCTCCAGCGGGACCCTGCACTGGTGGCAGGGGAGCTGTTAAGAGCCACTCACTATCGCAGGCACCATCGTGCCCTTCTTTGGATTGAGTGAGTTGTTATCACATCCCTGACAGGTTCCCCGGGGTTGGGAATCCATCCCGACACCGAGATATGTTGGGAACAGGGGCAAACTATAAACAGAGATAAACCGAGAGCAAATGTCTGAGATGTGAATTAAGAGATTGTTTAAAACCCAAGCCTGCTTTTTGCACACAGTTTTCCTCCCTTCACTAACTGCTTTACACCACACGCACCCTCGAGCTCACAGGCACTGAAATATCCACGTTCCTCCCCAAAATGTGTGGCATCTTTTTATCAGGACTGGGTTTGGCGCTCGCTCCACGCGCCGATAACGCTGGGAATTTGGCATGGAGAGAGATGGGTCCTGACTGTGCAACCACCACAGCCTGCTAGACTTCATGTATACATAGCTCTATATTTGTGTGCACGTGTAAATATATACACATATATGTATATGCCCGTGCACACGTAATAATATACGTATGCGTGCCCATAATAGTTCTGCATTAGAGCTCCTTTAGCCACAGAAACCTGGGGAAGCTGCACGGCAGGCTGTAAAGCTGAGCCCGTTCAGAATATTCTGTGAGAGATTGCAACACTCCAAACAAAACGCAAGATGTTACTTTAAAAGAAGCAGGCTCGGGCTTTTGAATTTATGTAACCTAAACTGATTTTGTCTGTTTGAAATTGTTGTTGCGTGTTGGGAATCTCAAAGAGGTGAGGAGCAAAGCTGCAGACGTTTCCTTTGGAGTCCGAGATTACAAGCCCCTTTACTTCTCCTTGCAGCTCCAAAGCTGTTAATGGTTTGCTTCATTTTATTAACAGCAGACAAGGAAAAAAAATTTCTCCTCAGAGCATGTGTGAGGTGACAAGTTGGATAATAACAGCTCCTTTGGAAGCTTTTATAGTACATTAGGCAAACATAGTGGATGTTTATAGACTTTTAAAAATGCTGATTATATAAAAATGCGTTTATAGCCTTCTAAAATACCAAGCTACTGTAATATAAATATTTCCAATAATAAAAACTTTAAAATGCAGCTTATTGACCCAATTGGAGCATTTTTGGTATTGATGTCTGGTTTTCTTTGGGCCAAAATCTGATCTTGAACCAAAGGGCTGGACAGTACCCTGTGGTAAGAGTCAGGTCATTTAGGTTTTCGCATCCAGCAGAAGATGCTGTGCTTTCCTGGGATGAAGCCAAACTGCCCGAACCATGCACCCCACTCAACCTCCCCGTGCTCCCAAACACATCCAGCTTGAGGGAGCTCCTGGAAAAGCCGGGCAGTTCCCAGCAACCTGCTGGCCCAGCCACCTTCCCACCTCACTGGTGGTGAGGAGGCTCTTGCTCACCCAGTGGTTGGTCTTCCTCTGTTCTTCGTAAGAACTTGTATGAATAATTAATTTTTTATTGGCACGGAAGCTTGAATGTGGCTCCGTCCTGCTCCTCGCTGATAAGGTTGTTGGGGATGTGCCTTCCCTCTTTTTTGTCTCTTTTACTTACTTTGACCCAAAATTCCATCAGTAGGTGGAATTAGCTTTTGCCAAGGGCAGTTGTCTCAAGACAGATAAATTCTGTCCAAAAATTAAGGTCTTGATGAATTGGCGCATCCCTACAAAACCCAAATACCCTAAACACCTAGTGAAAAGATGAGTTATCCTGTATTTTATAAAAACAGACCTTTCCTTGGCTTTCTGCTTTATTAATGACTGGGAAAGGCTAACTCTGAGCCTTGGAGCTGCCTGCAAAGTCCCCTCAGTCAGCATGAGACCTGGCTCTTACATCACACGACTAACGCCTTATAGATAGTTTGACCCAAAAGAAGGGAGTTTATTTCAGTTTCACCTTTCTGAAGCTCATTTTCTTCTTTTTGATAATGTAAGGGTTTGGGTTTTTTTTAAGATAAAAAGCACCTTTTTTCTGCAGGTTAACTGAGCCCTCTGCAAAATTTCACATTACTTGAGAACGTCTCAGCCCCCCCATTCCAGAGAGCACAAGGAAGCAGCTGCCTGGACTCTCCCACCAGATGAAAGCAGCAATTGCATCACCATTTTGCAACATAATGGTGCTTAAAACCCCGTCTCCTAACTTCTTTCAGAGGCCAACTCCGTCTTTATCCAATGTACATGGACATGACACATCTGTGCGACATAAAATGTATGTGGATACAATGCAAAAGGTGCTTCTTTTGTTGTTGTTATTGTGGTTTTGTTTGTTTTCCTAAAGCTTTTTCCTTTTGTTTGGTGTTTCTGGCAAGAAAGAAAGTAAATAAAGTTGTTTTCAAAACTAATGACAAACAGAAGCGGTGTTCGTTGATAGCACGCTACTTACACTCTTTCCTCTCAAAATCCAAATGTGGGATGGTCTCCCTTTTTTAAGTGGGAAACTGAGGTAGGAGACGTGGTTGATTTACCCAGGGAAGAAAAGAACACAGCCAGAAAGTTCCTGGGTAGCCCGAGCTGCTTCCCCACATCTTTCCAGAGAGCTCAGTCACCCTGGGGGCTTATCAGCATCTCGCTGTTGGCGGATGAAACGGTGACATTAGAGATAACTTGGCCAATTACCCACCAGCTGACTTGGGTTCATTCACATCTTGCAGGCGTTTCTTGTTCAGCAAGATGGAAGGGTTGGGTTTTCCTTTGACTTTTCAGAAGTTGTGAAACAGAGCCATCATCATGATGAAATACGGCTGCTTCACTGGCTGGCTGGGAGATTTTTGGTATCACTCTATGCACATGTACACAAAACCAGCATGTTGTTTCTGCAGCTTGCCGGTGTAATATAATGTTCTTTGTTTTGGAAGACCTTTCTCTGAAGACAGGAACCACCTTGCCTCTGAACACAAATGTTTTTCAGTTATTAGAAGTTTTTTCCTGCATCGTTGGAGCGATATTAACAATGGGCAAAAATGCAGCAGAACAAAAGATTTTCATAGCGTTCTATCTAGTTAAGTATTTATAAAGCAGCAATCTCTCAGGTATCTTGTTCTTACTGTGGTTTAAAAAGATTATTATGCTATCATACTACAAAGGAGAGAACAAAGGACCACTCATAAATTTAACCAAAACCCCCATATTTTCCAATCCGTGTGATCTCCCTGAAACTTGGGATCTTCTTTTGTGTCAGGGACATTTATGTCTTCTCCAATGTCCTCCCAACAATAAGCTCTCCAGCAAAAGAGATCACATTATATACTGTGGTTTTGTTTGTGGCAGAACAAAATTAAATGAGTACATAAATTACTCTGCTGCTGGAATAAAGAAAGAAGCAAAAAAGCTTGCTTCTAAAGTGGCTTTTCTTTTTTTATTTATTTTTTTTTTCTCTTCTGATAGGATGAGTTAAATTTCCTGAAACCATGTGCAAATTAAAAAGTTCACAGTTCGGGCTCATTGTGAAAGCCAAATCTCAGCCTCATTTTGAGAGGCGGCATCTTTAGGAAGAGACATTTGGATTGGTATAAGATATAACTTGTAATGGGTTTCCCACATCCTCCCTGAGTGAGCACGCCTCCCGCTCCCTCCCAGATTAACACTGGTGATGCTTCACAGCAAAAAAGACACTCGTGGCTTGGTGCCCACTACAGAACTACCTGTGATGTCAATAGAACACTGCAGCGTTCCTTTGTGAAGACCCACTACTGCTAATAACTCATACCTGAAATGCAGCGGTGCCCTTTGCACCCCTGAGTGTACCATCCTCAGCAAGGTTGGGAGGAGGAAGAAGAGCAGCCCTGGAAGGATGAGGGCTGCGGCAGGGTCACCAGTGGAAATAGTCTAAGACCTCTTGAGCACCTCCACCCCACCCCACTGAGCATGGACCTACTCTTAGGTTTCTTATTAGGCTCCTCCACAGCAAATCTCAGGCCAGGAGCATCTGGGGGTCACTGCTGGTGGCTGGCCAGAGCCAGGGTGGGACCAGACTGGTTTAGGAGCAGAGGAGCTGGGGAGGATGGGAGAGAAAAGGTATCAGGAACTGACACAAGAGCGGTGGGAAAGACAAAGTGCTGGAAGGGCCCCAGCTTTTTTGCTCAAGCGCATCTCTTCCGTGCATACTGGGTAAGGTAACAAGAATGATGATTGATTTAGCACAAAGAAAGCAGCTGTTGAGGGGAAGTGTGGGAGTTTTTAGGCAATCATGTTCAGTTCCTGAGGAGTCCCATTTACAAACGTTCACCTCTTCATTTTACCCTCTCCCTGCCTCTCGTTACCCTACGGCTGTCTACCCATCAGGCTGTGCTGCCTGGATGCTTTAGGCTCTCACTCAGTCTTTACATCTGCCTTCAGTTCCCTGAAGCTGTCAGGACTGCCTGGCTTTGAGGGTCACCTCACCGCCTTTATCTAATCCACAAGACTGTTTCTGAGTTTCTGACAACGGCTAAGCCAAGGAAATCCTGCAGCACTGTGCTGAGGGTGTTAAGAATGAACAACCCACTGCAGTCAGGAGCATCGGTGAGCCTCTGCTGCCTGCCCAGGAGCAGGGGAGACATCCTCTGAGGGACCTGTGCTGGTGGCTTTTTGCCCGATGCTCTGCTGAGCCAAGCCCTTGTTCAGATCAACCACTCTCTACAAGTTCACCTTTCCTAAAGGGTCTGTGTTCCCCCTGCAAAACGCATTACACAGGACTTGTGAGGGTCAGCCTCAACTGTAAGGTTAATATCTCCTCTTTTGTCCAGGGCTGGAAATGAAACTTTATCGTTTCTGGATACAGTGCCAATGGGGCAGAGATCACCAGCTCACCAGTGCTTGTGGCTTGGTACTCACCCTGGGAAGCACAACACGTACCCTCAGCCCTTCTGCAGAATTTCTAAGCGGCCTGGAGTTAACTATTCTCCTGAAGTAATGCACTAATAGATGTGATTAGCAATTAAGGAAAACATTATTATCTGTCACATGGGATTGAAGAAATATTCATTGCAAGCCTGTGTATGATAGCAGTAGGAAAAGGGTCCAGGAAGGCTAAGAAAATATCAGTAAGACAATGTCAAGGAGGTTATCATAGGCAAAGACATAATGATGGGAGAGGAAGCCAAGAAGCTGATCCATGAAAGATGGTAATGAACATCAGTGCCAGCCAGCAGAGTGTGTACCATGTTGCACTTACAGGAGAAGGTAATTTATCATCAAATAGGGGTGAAAGTTCTTCTGAAAGATCCAAGAATTGATAACTTGGGAAAAAAAATCAACAACAACAGAAATATTTTGAAGCAGGGAGCAAAAATAATTTAGCAAAACCAAATGCCATGTATTCACGGTGACAGGCAGTTCAGAAATTTGCTGTTCTTAATCTCTGCCTTGTGCAAACTCTTCCACGCTGCTCTCAAATGTCTGAGGAGCTTTTAATGCAGTTCCTGCCCCTGCCAGACCTTCAACGGCAATTAGGCACCAACCCATGCAGGCAGATGGGTGCTTGGTAACAGTTCCAAAAGCACAAGCCGTGAATTAGATGGTTACTTACGGCAAAGCACTCCTGAAATTCAGCTGAACTTCATCCCACATCTTAAAAGACCAAAGTACCCTTGGAAATCTGCTCCTTCCAGGCACACTGCTGTCCCTCCAGCTAAGTGTGATGTACCTGATCTAGTTGTGACTAAGCCGTTTCTGGAAGAGCCATGCCAGAGATGCTGTGTCGAGAGACGGTCATACGGCATCTAGACCACACCTGGCTGGGTATCTCCAACTGGAACTTTCCCAGACTACTGGGACACGACTGCTTAATGGGAGCAGTTTTGTGCTTGCTACATCTCCAACTTACTCCCACAGCCTTAGTTCCTTTCCCCTAAAAAATATGGAGTCAGTATAAGAGGAAGTAAGTGGTATTTTTTCCTCAAGGTGCCAGAGCTAGGTTAGTTTTTCATGCTCAGACTGCATCAGGTGCAATATAGTCAAGAACAACTAATTTCCTCTTGGGATCATTGGAATTATTGGAGCAAAAGCTGCTTTTCATGAAGGACACAGGCAACCCTCAACCATAGTATGACCGAAAAAGATCACCTTATCCCTTCTGGAACACATCTGGAAGTAAAAGGTCTAATGTAAATCTTGTTAAACCAACTGGCATTGGAGCCAAACTTAAGTAGGTTAGGACATATCCCTCATAAGTCATGAGCTGACGGTGGCACCAACAGGCTTTTGCCCATTCCTTTTGGTCATGCTTCTCTATTTATTTAACATTAGTCAATTTATTCAAGTGTAAGTTAAGAACCAGTGGATTATAATAAATATTTATTGAAGTTTAACAAATCTGGAGGACCTGTCTGTGTATTAATCCTCATTATAAGTGCTGTCAGTTGCCACTTAACCTATAGTAGCTGTCTTCCAAATTTATTATATTAAATACATATTTGAGATGACTAATTTATAGCATTAGCAGAATACATTTATGTCACATCCCATATTTCCTGCCTTTGTGGGCTCCTTACAGAGAGTCTCCCAGGAACCAGCCAGCATGGCCCAAAGCTGGCAGTGAAATGAGCATTGTGAAAAGTCCACCGACCACCTTGTAAACCAGGAGTTCTGAGAGAAGCAAAGCCCAAACCTGTGGAGGACACTGCTAAAGTTCCTTGGAGGTTGAAGTGGGGAGTAGATGCCACAGCCTTGTCCTTCAGGAGCCTGTGCCTTTGCCTCAGCCACGCATTTTGCTGCAGCCTGCTAGAAGTCAACGACCTTCTATCTGCTACTCTTTCCATGAATGTGGTTTGGTTTGGCTTTCAGGTTCAAAACTTGCTTAAACGCCCACAGATCATGAATACCTAATCTACCTTGCTGTAGGAATCCATGTCAAGAAGCCTGAGGGTACTGATCCAAAACTCACTGCAGTCAATAAAAGGCTCATTTTGATTCCATTGATGCAGGCTCAGCCAGTAACAGCACCTGTGGTTTTTGCACACAACTGACTTGGAGCTGCAATTTCCCAAGCAAGCTGGATGTCTCCTTAATTTCTTGTGCTCGAATCGAGCGTGCACCACAGTGCATGTGCAATGAGGTGTGCACCCATTGGAAGGTGGAGGTGAGGGTGTGTTGTTCTGCAGTAATGGCACGGTAACTCCATTAGAAATAATGGTAATTATATTGTGACTCACCTTAACGCTACCACATTATATCCTAATGACTGTTCAGTTAATTCATTTTTATTGGCTGTGTCTTGGAATGGAGCTTTGGAGTGTGCCACTAATGCTTTGGAAATTAAGAGTGTACACGGGCCCGTGGGGTGTTTTGTACCCAGCTGTGTATTGGTGCTCGTGCCTATAGCAAAGAGGTTGTGAAATCAAAAGGGATTTATGCAAGAAATAGGAAATGTGACTGTGGCTCGGTCAGTAACAGCACCTTTGTTGAAGGGCAGTGGGAAATGAATCGGGGATTCTGCTGCAGAGTTTCATGGAAAACTCAAGCGGGTGTTGCTGGATGCAGGAGAAGTAGAGCAGCAAATGAATTGTTGCCCTTTTCGTAGGGGAAGGTGATGGTGGGAGAAAACTGGCAGCATGCACCAAGAGAAACTGCCTGGGTCTGCCCAAGCTGCAGCCCCAGCCTGCCTGCTAGGACTTTCTTCGTTAACCTTTGTGCTAATGAGAGATAAGGACCAGGCTCTTGGCGGAAGCTGAAGCTGGAGCCTTCCCTCCTGCTCCTTTGTTTACAAGAAAAAGCCTCCTTTTGTCTGTTGTCCTTGTGGTTCATTATGACTGTAATTTATGTGGGGACACTGTTTTTGCAAGGTGCAAATTACCCTCCTCCAGGGAGGACCTGGCTTCAGAGTGGAGTCCCCACCTTCCCGGTTTGTAGCTCTCCAGCCATCCAGACTGATCACCGCAGGTATTTTTAGAAGGTCATTCTGAAGCAGTAATTTCATCTAGTGATTTTATCTTCTGCCTTTTAGCAAATATTGTTATTTTTTTCCCCCTGCTGTTTCAGATGGTGACAGGTTTTAAAGTCAACATCAAATTACCCCATATTTCTCAGCCCAGTTCCTGAGCCAGGACCTCTGCTGACACATGAAGTCACGCTGGTTGTCATTCTCAGCTGAAGGACCAAGACCGTGTAAGCCTGGACGAATAAATTTATTTCTTGCCTTTAGAGGTGGTCCCTCGAGACCATTTTTTCAGGCAGAGGGATTTTCCACTCCGCAGGACAAACAGTGCCATTCATAGAAAAAATATGTTAATGGAAAGGAGCTTCATGCCAGAATCTCTCTGCGTGCAGCTCAGCCTCAGCAGCAATGACAGTGCAGCCCCAGCAACAGGCTGCTTCAGCCAGCCAGGCTTGGAAGCTGCAAGAGGAGAAATGGCTGTATTTCTGTAGACCCTAACAAAACAAAGAGCGCTTTTTATTTCTTTTTATATTTTTTTTTTTTTTTTTAAATCTGGATCTTCTGTTTTCATCAATTGCAGGCATCAAATTTACAAGGGCAGTGTGTCATTTTCCTCTTTAAAAAAAACCACCAAAAGAAAGCAAAGCCCAACACATCCGGATTTCAAATAAGTACCTCATTTAATAACAGCTATTTTAAGGTAGGTCAAACCCGTGGCCTGAAAACCCTTGACCGTCTCCCTTTGATATATTCCATTAGCCAACCAAGGGTTTGATGTAAACTGACATACATCTTTTAAAAGAGCAAACTGGATTGCAACAGCTGATAATCTCATTTTGTTGAAGGACTTCTATCACGTCACCTTTTATCTTGAGGCTGAAGTCTCCAGCAGAGGTTGGAGACTGACAGGTTTGTAAGGAGCCCTGCTCCAGTGGGGGTTGGAACATGGGGACCGTGCCAAACCCAGCAGACGCACCTGGTGGGGTAGCAAAGCGTAGAGATGCTTTTGAAATCCCTGCAGGGAGAGTCAACCAGTCACCCAGCTAGGAGCTCATTTAACCAAACACAGCTTAATTCTCCTCTTAGTCTCATTTTGGTGAGAACAGAATGTGGAAGAAGTCTTAGGTGATGCAGGAAAGACTGAGTTAGTTTTCCCTGCAAGGTCAAAGAGAGCCAGTCAGGTGAGACACCGTGCCCCTTCCTCACAGGTCCACTGAGGCAGCACGACAGGTCAGTCAGCCCTGATGGGGTGGTGCAGATGTTGTAGGTGCCCAAGTGGCAAACTCAGCCCACACTTGCCCAACCCGGTCCAACCCTGCCACCCATCTCTCTTCCTGGTGTGCAATAGGTCTTGGTGTTGCTTTCCCGATACAGTGAGATTCCCTGATGGAGGCCATGAGCTCTGGAGGACATCATTATGTCTTTCAGCAACCATAAAGTCAATAGATACCACTACAGACAGTGAAAGCTCCTTACTCCATGCAGAGCCTTGTACCACCATGAAGTGGTTTTCATGACACTAATGGGACATGTACCTTGGTCCTGGAGCCTTTTTCTGGTCCTCGGAGAACTATTAACAAATACTTTTATCCAACATATCCTAAAGGTATTAGTTACATTTACTGTTCTGCCAAATAGCTGTTTCTTTCTGGTTTGGCATGCAACATCTCATTCAGAAGAGAAGATAATTGTCTGGCTCAATAGCTGATCTATTTTCTACCCAATGATGGTTTCCCTTTTTGAAAATTGATGATCGATCAGTTACATTAAGGATCAACAGGTATAATATATTTACCACATATTATATTTATTCCAGCGTGGGAGGAATGCATTAGGCTTCATATCATTCAGAGGGGAAATTTCTGATGTAAAACGGTGCTGTATTAATGAGACTGCCCATCAAAATGGATGGGTCAAATTAAAATAGAACAAATTGCAGACGCCTGCTTAAAAGTCACACTGGAACCTCCAGCCTGCATTATCTGTAAAATTCAAACTGAGACCATTTTTGGCTCAGACATGTTTATGTTCTCACTGGAAAATATATCAAACTGTATTTAATGATATTCATGTAAAAGGTTGCTTTTTCTGTTTGTTTGTTTGATGTCACCTCAGACAACAGAACCTCAAGCTCAGGACTTTAAGATACTACTGTAATTGAAATACTGATATTATCTCTGCGAGATAGGCCTGGGCATGGAAGCAAAGCCTTTCCTCTTTTACAAAGAATCACAGTGCTTTAAGAATCATTCCATCTCCCTCTGTTACATTTCAGGTTTCACATTACATTTTAATAAGTCTGTCGTACTGTACGGACAAAAGGATGTTTGCCTTCTGCTGCAATTAAAGAAAATCACTGCGATGGATAACATCAACTCAACTGATTTCAATGGTCTTGCTTTCACTGATCCAAACTCCACTGCTCCTTCCACGTTGAACTAAAGCAAAGCCAGTCTCCAGGCTGCTGCTCTCAGGAGGATTCATCTCCCCCAGCTTCAGCTTCTAAAGACGGGCACTAAGTCATTCATTCAAAGTCTCACTGCAGGATAATTTGTCCCATGCTAGCTTAGCCACCTGTGTTAAGCCTATTAATTTCTTCTGCCCTAGCACTGGGAGCACACTGGGCAGGAGGCCGGCAACATGTCTCCAGCAGTGGAGTAACTATCACTTTGATGTATCCCAAGAAAATCCCGTGGGAGAATTATGCTTTTGGCGCTCCCATTAGCATCCCTGGCTGGTATCCAGAATTTCTCCTGGAATTTCAAGCTGCCATCAGCTTGTTAGACCAGACCCATTCCTGTCCGCAGCCACCATCGCCTGGTCAGAGCTTGCCCCTGCACATGTGGAGGGAATCTTTCCAGTGCTACATTTCATAGATTTAAGTAGGCAGTGGTGCTCCCCTTTAAGATTTTATTTCTTCCTCTCCCTTAGATGAGCTAGCTGTGGAAAAAATCACCTATAGTTAAAGTTAGTCCATTGGAAACGATGAATATTATATTGTCCTTTGTGCAAGAAAGGAATTAAAGAAATGGATTTGGCCTTGATTTTTTCATTTGAACTTCTCTGCTTGAGCTGCACTTTTCTATTACCTCTGCGACTCTGCCTTCGTTATGTTATTAAAAGAAAAGTAATTTATGATTGCCAGTCTTGCAGCTTCTAATTATTTCTGGCTGTGCATCACAATTATTAACTTGAGTATCCACCCTTTTTCTAACTGGATGAGAGACATTAAACCTCTTTTGGGTGAGTTACTCATAGGTAGCCATGCATCCATCCTTGCAAGCTGCTGTGTCCGGTCAATAATGACACTTTCCTGCTTTGATATGTTGTTTATACTTGGTGCAAGCCAAACATTGAATTTACAGTGAAGATGAAACACAGTCACAGGTTAATTGAGGCTTGGGTTTAGTACCTGGGTGTACTAAAGCATCTTGCACTGTTCATAGTTTCATTCAAGACCAGGCTATAAAGTACCACTCACCGTGAACAAGAGCATCAACATATCACTGCTGTTCTCCCTTTTTTTCCCCTGAATTGCACTGGTTTTCCATTTACTTCTGATGGGTAATGAAGACATCCGTTCTCATCCCAACAGCTCTCTGCAGCTTGCTTTCGGAGAAATGGAATAGCACTATTTCAGCGATTTTGATCAACTGAGCAAATACTGCCCTGTATTTATGGAGGTCAAGGAAGTCATTACATTCAGGACATTTCTATGAAAAGTCCCAAGGAATGGACAATGAATGGGGGAATCAGATTTCTGAAACAAGTTCAGATACCCCAGAGATGTTTCACCGATGGATCTTGGGTAAGAACATCTCAAGCAGAAAGACAGAAGAACCCCAAAGCCATCGGGGAAACTCTTTTTGTGTTGGTGACTGTGTTTTTCCCAGCCCCCCTGGCCCCCCAGCCCCTCTGCTGACCCATGTTGGTGTAAAAGCCTGGGGCGTGCTCTGCTGAGTTCCAGATTTCATCAGTGTCAATCATTTCCCTGTGTACCAGCTCAAAAATATGCTACCTGGCCCAAAGACAGCAATCAAAATGCTCCATGCCAAACAACACATCTCCATGAGTGAAGCCAAGCTGGACTGCTTTTTGGGTCCAACCTCTCCCTTTTCTGTAACAAGACCGTTTGTCTCTAAAGCGCAGATCTTTTTTAGCATCCTTAATATCACCTTTATGGTAGATGTAACTACATGCAAAAGAGGTGGAAACCTTTAAGTATTTTGCATTTACAGTTATATGTAGCTTTATTGCACAGTCAGTAAAAATCCCCTCTGATTATGTCATTGCTGAGGCAATCAGGTGCCAAAAATATTTTTTTTTTAAATTTCATCTGAGCAATAATAATTTTCTGCCTGAAGAGTAGACCCAGTTATTGTTTCTTCCCTTATGTTTTCATTAATTAGAAGGAAGTGGAGAGGTAACAAACGACTCCCTGGATGCTGAAGTGTACATTTTTCACTGTCAGGTTATAAGAGGCAACGGGCAAAGACAATATATCCTGTCAGATGTGAGAGTACTTATTGTCAGCATGGTTTGTAAAAATAGAAAGTGAGGTAGCTTTTCTGGATGGAGTTGAATCTATCTATGGACGGAGTTTAATCTGAGTAATTGTAACTAAAGGCTTTGGCAAACAGCATCGTGTAGCTGCAAGAATACTGGATGGTGCTTGCTTTTTTTTTCCTTATCAAGTCCGTGTGAATGTTAATGTGTGTAAGTGTAAAATCGACTTCTATTAAATCTTCTAAATTGCCATGCACTTCTTCACCCGCAATGCCTCGCTCCTTCATAACTGCGCTGCCGAGTTACTGGTAAAAGTATTAAAACTCTTTGAAACAGTCATATATCTTCTGGTTTACAGGAAGTGCTTCAAGAGAAGGGGGGAAAAAAAAAGAAAAAGAAGAATTTCAGAGGAGTACTTGTCTCTTGCAGCAGAGCAGAGAGGAGAAGGGACTTTCTTCTATAACTCAGTGACTGGCTAGGTTCCATTTTGTTGAGCAGCTCCCTAAATCCCACTGTGATGAAGGCAGCCCTTCTGGAGGAGATGTTGTTTCCTACTGGAGAGGCACTAAGGAGCAAACCCTGGGACCCATGCCTTGGTGTGTGAATTTCCAGGAACTCAAGGAGCTTCTTCTGATCCTCTCTTGCCAAGATGCAAACCCTCATACCCATACTGAGGGGTGCAGAAGCCCAAGATAACCAAGGCTTTCCAGCCTGATCCCCAGTTAACTGGGGATTCATGAAGAGCCTTTGCTCCTGGAGTGAGGAGTCAGGAGCTATGTGGAGATGAGCAGTGGGTGGAGGTGAGCACTGCCCTTTGCACCCTGGACATTGCCCCAGCCCCTGCACTACCATCTCCAGGGCCACCGTGCTGCTTCTCCATGGTCCTCTCTGAGAGCTGGCAAGCTAATATAGAATATGAAAAGAGGCAAGAAGAAAGACCACGCTGAAGTTTTTCTGACATGCAAATGATAAGTTGAGCTCTGCTTTTTTTTTTTTCTTTTGCACTGGTGAATCTTAATTGCATCAGGCTGTTTGAGATTACCAGATGCAAAGCATTCTGTAGCCAGAAGATCTCTTTAGCCATAACCATGTCAGGCTGGAGCACCTTTCCAACAAAGAAAGGACGAGAGATTTGGGGTTGTTCAGTCTGAAAAAGGGAAGGCTCTGAGGAGACCTTCTTGTGGCCTTTCAATATTTAAAGGGGGTCTATAAGAAAGATGAAGACAAACTTTTTAGCAGGGCCTGTTGTGACAGAACAAGGGGTGATGGTTTTAAACTAAAAGAGTGAAGATTTAGACTGGAGAGAAGGGAGAAGTTTTTTTACACTGAGGGTGGTGAGACCCTGGCCCAGGGTGCCCAGAGAGGTGGTGGCTGCCCCATCCCTGATACCATTGCAGGTGAGGTTGTCCAGGGCTCTGAGCACCCTGCTCTAGCTGCAGATGTCCCTGCTCCCTGAAGGGGGGTTGGACCAGATGAGCTTTAAAGGTTTAGAAGCAATGTTAATATGCAGGAAACAGCAACCAAGTTACAGCTCAGAGCCTCGCTGATTTAATTTGACTTTTCTTTACTGGCTTTAGTCAGGTTAGAGAATAAACCAGCCAAGATCTGGCCCAGCAATCTTGGCAGTGTCTGTTTGTGAATGCTATGGTAATATTTCCAGTGTAAAGCTTTGGGTATTTCACTATTTTGCATCCTAGAGCAACTGCGAAGACTGCTGAGAGAATTTGCTTGATGGCATTGCTGCTGCTTGGAGAGATGCATATTTCAAGAAAGGAAAAGGGAAAGGGAAAGGGAAAGGGAAAGGGAAAGAGAAAGAGAAAGAGAAAGAGAAAGAGAAAGAGAAAGGAAAAAAGAGAGAGAGGATGCTGTAAAAAGAGAATTAAAATCTGAGTTGAACGAAGATTTTATCTTCCATTCTTCCTAATCCTGAATGTGAAAGGTCAGTAGTGACAGCGTGCTATGAAAAAGAACTGGTGTTGCTATAAAAGAGACTACTGGAAACTTGCAGCTGTTTTACATAAGACTGTGGCCCTGGAGTGTGGAATTAGATGACGCCAACCTGAACAGCAGAGACATCACCCGCCATGGCCAGGGCATCCTGGGCTGTGGTCCCCGTGCAGCCCTCAGCTGCAGCCTGTGGCTGGGGACCGAGGCTGTCCCTTGGGTCCTCCCATGCAGGGTCCTGCTTCCTCCTAAGAGCATCTCTTTGACTGCATCAGGGCAGCCCAGTATGTGCAGAAATACCTCTCCACCCGCAATACTGTGTGAAACTGGTGAGAGGGGCTTGTCCTTGCTATTATATTGTAAAAGACACCTATAAAATGAAGATGGAAGAAAGAAAACAAAAGGAGGAAAATGGCACTGGGTGCCATCGAGCCTTTTACTCGCCTGAGAAAGAGCCTTTGGAGTTGCTTTTGCACCATCTGGGATGGGTTTTGGAAACGAAAGCTGAGGACTGAGCAAACGGCGCGGCCCTCGGAGTGCTCTGCGCCCAAGGACATCGCTCCTCAGACCCACACACGCCGCGGGCAGCTGCCAATCACTGCAAAGAAGACATTTTATGGTGACAAAAATATGACATCTCTTGCGACATTCTGCCGTTTTTATTTCCCCTGCCTGGTTCTCGGGGGCTGTTAAACACCATGGACATTGAAGGCCTTTTTCCAGCGCCTGCTCAGCATTGCAGCTCCCCGAGTCAGCACTGCCTGCAGTAATAAAAGGTGATTGTTTCCAAAACTGAATAATATCCCCTTCGTTTGGGTCATTCTTTTAATTGACTTCATTAACAAAGGAAAGGCCCTGTTTAAACATAACTTCATCTTCCTGGCAGAGTGTAAGTAGGTGTATAGAAAACAACAGGCACTGTTTTTAACTCAAAACTTTAATACTAAATTGCATTAACTAATAACATAAAAACACCAACCATCTGGCTTTTTGGTGGGAGGACTCTAATTCCATTAGGACTTTAATAAATGTACTGCACTGTAGAGACATTTTACTCTGATAGCCTGGGCAAAAATGAGTAACGTTTACAAGATTAGTATACGCAGCAGCCCCGGGATCTCTCCCTTGGAATGGCTTTAGATGGAGCCAAGGGGACATCACTGAAGGACAGAGATGATGTAAAAAGTACCGGCACTGCAGGATGTATCTGGGGCTTTCATGTGCCCTTGGGTGCAATGCCCTGGCATGTGGATGTGCTGCTGCCCAGGGAAGGGGAAATAGCTGGTGGGCAGTCCAGGCTTTTGGTGGAGTCAGCAGGAAATGTGTGGATTGCTCCAAACCCTGACATCTTGCTCTCTTTGGGGTGGCCATTGTAATTTCCAGCATGAGGCCTCAGCCATGCTGTGGTGGTTTTCTTGTACCTCTCTCCACCTCCTGCCAGCCTTGTGTGTCTGCCCTCCTGATACATCCCCTGAACCCTCCAGCCCTGAGCAGATCCCACCTTCTCATTTGAGATGGCCCATGTCAGCTGTCTATCTGTCTATCCAAGCCCTTGAACCCACATTAGTTGCTTCTTCTCTTTCCCTTGTAGGAAAAGAAATCACAGCATAAACATCATGCTCCATCCCTGCAAACACCACATTGATTGTGTGAAAGGTGGAGCCTGAAACATACTCTGTCACCAGTAAACTGGGATTTTGAACTGGTTAATCCCTAGTAGCATCAATTTCCCAGGTGCAGTAGCAGGATGAAGGGTGCAGAGTCCCATTTTGCTCTTAGGATGTTATTGTGGTGAATTAACCTGCATATGCTGCGAGACATAAAGTCAGTTCTGTGTCCTTCAGTAGGTTGATCAACAAACCCTGACTAATGCAACGGGCTGATTTCTGGCACGCCAAGATTCTCTGGATGAGTAACAAATGGAAATCAGTGAGGGGAAAACCTAACAGCATTAATTTTCACTGAGAATTAACACAGCACATAGAATTGTAGGTCTTTCTTTACATCTGTTTTCTTGCAACACACTCGGATCAGATCCCACCTCCTCGTGCACCCTGGCTCATCCAGTCATGAGAAGGAGTAAGCAAGCAATGCAAAGAACATCCATGCATTCGATTATTGATAATTTAAATATCATTTATTAAAGATGGGCATGTTCGGGTTATTTTGAACAATATTTACTCCAAACTGGCCTTATCACCAGATGACCCTTGTCTCCATGGCTACTGGAGCTTCTTTAAAAGGCATCCTGTGTCCAGAAATCTTTGTGAGTGAAAGCACATTTCCATACCACTGTAGGTATCTTTGGAACACAAAGTCGATTTGCGAGGAGCTGCAGTGTCAGACAAAGCTTTTAAAAAGTTGGATGTCTTCCAGATTTTAATTTACATGATCATTAATACTGACTTACTCCAAATATATCAATCAGTTTAAAAAACACCATGTCTCATTCCCGGTTCAGGAAAGAGTCCTTAACCAGGTGAATGCTTAAGCATTTGCTTAGCTTTGGGGAAGTGCTTAAGTCTTATTGAATGGCTCAGTATTAAGCGCATTTTCTGCTAAGAGAGGGTTGGAAATAAGTTTTCAAAATGCAACATACAGACCTAGTTGGAGAACAGATTCCCTAGGAAACCCCTGCATGGGGCACGGGTGATGCTCTGCACTCCACAGCCCCCAACATGAGAGCCTGATCCACCCTGGGGCCAACGTGAGGATTTCCAACGGGCTGTCTGAGCTTGAGTTTAGACACACTGCTGCCACCGAGCACGTGGAGCTCCTTTCATTAATGCTCCTTATTATCAGTTGAAATAGCATTTCCTTCCTCTGCCAGCATTTGCACAGCACGGCGTTACCGTCAGCCGGGAAACCCCGCGATCCCTTTAACCTGGCGAAGGATGAACCTGCTTTTTTTTAAGGCATGGAAAGCTATAATAAAGCCATTCAGAAAATGACAGGTTACAGGGCTCTATGATTTGAAAACTGCTTCTATTAAGTCGCCTTCTTGTCTAGTGGTGGCGGGAAGGATGCTGATAGTGATGCTGGGACCCAGCCGAGCCCTCGAGCGCGCCGCTGCGAGAGCGGCTAATGCCCCGTCTCTCGTGATCCTTGTACTTCTGGCTGTTAATGCCGTTTCTCTGTCATACATTGTAAAATAAACACCCTTTGGGTTTTCGACCTAAATCCACAATACAAAAGGGGAGTTGACTTGAATTGCCCGGCTGAATCATTAGAAAATGAATGCTTTGGGGGAAAAAAACAAAAAGAAAAGAATTACAGTAGTGATCCCCCAGCTCGCCTTTGTGTCTTTTCTCTTTCAGAAATCTCCCATGTTGCTGCTCTCTGCATTTTCCTCACAGTATTGATACATGAAGTAAAGCATAAATAACCTCCCTTTCTCTTCTTAAGCCTTCGATCCCAGATCACTCCGAGCCTCTTGCCGATAAGAACATTTTCACTGCCCGCTGGCCTGGAAGCAGCCAGCAATGGGAAAAGAGCTTAGGGAAAGGTCTGAATATTTGCTTTGTCACCACCCAGGATATGCTGTCATCCCATCAGACATTTCTTTGGTCTTCTTCCAGGTGGAGAGTGGGAATTATTTTATCCAGAGAGCAGCAGTCATGGGACACGCTCAACATTTTGGGTATTTTCAAGGGTGAGGGCCATCCTGACACAATGCTGATGGGCTGCCTTGCTACTGCTGCTTGTGCTCTGGTGATGGGCACATTTTGGTGAACAGACGTAAATTAGTGCACACCAGTAGTGCTGGTGTAAATAGCTAGTTTCATCTTAATTGCACTTCCTTCTGCTCTTGCACACAAAGGTTTCTATTTGCAGTAAGGTCACTGGAAAGGATGTAAACCCGATGATATATAAAAGGGGGTTACCTGGTCCAAGCCCATCCTGATTTTACTGCTCTCCACCTTTTTTGCTGTTTATGTGGAGCTCCCAGAGATGCCCTCAGCCCTTCCAACAAGGTGATGTCAGAATGATTGCTTTTCAAGGTCAACAATTTAAGTTTTACCACTCTTTCTCCAAAAGGACAAAAGAGCATCGGGTGGGCAGGCAGAGATGCATAGATTAAGCAACACGATCAGCTGTTAATTACAGTCCCTTAGGAGGAGGAAGAAACGATTTAACCCTTCCCATCACCAGGTGACACCCCTTATTAAGACCAGAGTGAATTTTTCCTCTCCCTTCCTCTTATCCCTGTGTGTCAAAGCCTCTTATTCCTGTGCAGTCCCCATCAAAGTGTCTTGTGTGCTCTGCTCCTCAGTTTTCATTAGAAGTTATCAGACAGAAATTTCATTTTTACTTAACATTTCCTGACCAGTTTGGTGTGTAATTGACTCTCCTTTTCCTTTTTGGTGATTGAACAGCAAACACTGCAGGTTTTGTAGATCTGTCTGTAGGCATATAGAGATAGATATTTATAAGAAAAACTAAATACAACTGAGGGAGCAAAAAGACACGTGGCCCATTCAGAGTCCCTTCCAGAAACCCTCTCAATCAGATATAACATTTCTGTCCTATTTTTTAATCTTCCCCACTTTCCCCACCCCAACCTGACACTGGAGGCTGCTTCTCAGTCCCACTGAGACCTGGACCTTCATCTCAGGTGGAAGAAATCCAGAGACCTGTAGCTGGGAGAAAACATTGCAGCTTGCTTGGGTGAAGTACTGCAGACTTACAGCAGCTGCCCTGACTTTCTTGAAGATTGAATTCCCTCCCTTTTCTCTGGATGGACTGGTCACAGCTTCATTTTTCACTGGTTTGGGGGGCTTTTTTCTATGTTTTCCTTGTTGATTTCTTTAGGGGTTTTTTTTGGTCAGTGAAACAAGTCAGATCTCTTGCCTGGGTGTTGATGGAGGAATGGAAATCAGGCAAGAGGGAGCACTCCTAGACCCAACAGAGAGGACAGAGGAGGCTCAGGGTCTTGTTGGAATTAGGACAGGTGAGTTATGGAGCAGGGAAGAATGGAGAGGGGACGGGGCTGCTTTTCTCCCCCTCAAAGTCAACAAGGGAGATGTGTTGTTTCCCTTCTCACTTTTGTTCTGCCTTTCATCCTTTACACCCAGGGTCCTTCCATGAAAGGTGCCTGTTGCTGTATATTAGGGTATTTTCCATGTGTTGGACCTGCAGGATCAAGCAGCAGAGGATGTTTTATCCTCTCTGTAAAGCCCACAGGAAACTCCTAGAACAGGCTGTGTACAATGGTGCTGAGAAACCATTTCAAACCACCGTGATTTATATTCTTGAGGAGCCCACTGTGCTCTGGTTCAACTATCATTGGGGCAGTAAATTAATTCTGCAAGGGTCTTGTCCAAACTTACATTGATTCTGATTTTGTTGAAAATCATCCATTAGCCAAGAATTACTACCAGTGTTAGTGGAAATGCTGTAGTGTCATTAATTGGAATTAATGGATGGGTAGTTTTTATAGGAGATTTGAATGAAGGCAATATTCCTTTCAAAACCCATTTTATTAGAAATTTGCTTGCCAGCTGTAAAAGGCAATGCCACAACAAGCCATTTCACAATGCTTTATCCATGGCTTGATGTGTTTTTAATTAAGGAAAGCAAAGCACTTCGAAGTGTTTTTATTAAAAAAAAAAATAGCCATATAACAGATAGTTATTTATTTACTGCATAATGGGGAACTCGGACCAAGAGAGGCTGGGAAGGGGTCACAGAAATGCTGTCCTTGTTTATTTTCTGGACCCTGAATATTCTCTTTCTTCTGGGTATTTGAAAGGACTGCGGGTTATTTTCAGTGCTTTATAAATTGTTCCGTTCCCGCGGTTCTCGGGGGTGAAAAAGAAGAAGATAATCTGCGCTAGCTCTTTTCTAAGGACAGGTTATAACCCTGGAGGGTTAATACTGGAACTGCTGGAATAGCCCCAGTTCTGGCTGAGCTGGTTCAAGCCTAGCTGGGGATGACCCATTTTCTGCCCTTTCCCAGGACGCATAAAACAGAATAAGAGACAAACTGATGATGCTCCACTGAAGACAGAGGAGCTCTCCTGATCCATGATGTGTGAAGATTCCCTGCCCTTCTCATCTCACAGGGATACACGATGCTGTTTTATACACCTTTTCCATGGCATTTGGAGCGTTTTACCAAGGCAGGATAGACTGATGTTCTCTCTTTGTGCTTAAGGAGGCAGAGGTAGAAGAGGTTAAAGGTCTTGCTCAAGACTGCAGAGCAGGAGATCACCAAGCTTATTGCAAAAAAAGAAAATTCACCCTCCAACCAAGAGAATATGTGAAGGTTCCCTATAGCATTGACTTCAGCTTTTAAATAAAACTACATAGGTTTGGGGTTTTTTAACTGTTTCAATGCTTCCACATATTTGCTGTCTTCCCTTGCCTCTCTTTTCATCTGGGGCTTATTGATCTGCTTGCACTTCCCATGTAAAAACCTCTGCTGGCACAGCAGCAGCATCCTGTGCCTGACGCAGGCAGCAGGAGCGTGTGTGTGCTGTGCATGCCCTGTGTGCAAGGCTGCTTTCTCTGTCCTTCTGGTAAATGGGGGGGGAGTTGGGTGTTTGAAACAGCCGAGACCAAAGTAAGGGCACGGGGGTCTTGCAGGAGTCACAGCAGCAGGGTTTAGGCAGGGCTGAGGACAGCCTGTAGGAAGCCATGTGTATATAAATGGGGAAACCGCACTTTAAAGCAGGTAAAGAGAGTAACTAGCTCATCATTCAGGGGGATGGCTCATGCAAACCCAGTGCTGGCACCTCTGCTCTCTGCCCTGCCCTGGGGAGCTCACCTGGAGCAGTGGTCCCCAGGCTCCTGCCTGTGGGAACGGCTGCCACACGTCAGCACACTGCCAGAAACCCTTCGCAGTCACAGTCAAGGACAATCCACACAGCCGAACCTGCTTGGAAATGATGTCGTTCCCTTTCTCTTCCTACCTCACTCTCCTATTGCTCTCCTAACAATCTCATGGCCCTCCAGCTGGTCGAAATCTCCTGCTCAGTTGCCTGTTATTAGAAGCAGGGGCTGGTGGGGGTTTCACCTGCAGAAGGGGGGGGAAGGACACTCTGTCTGTCCTTGGGTGATGTGGTGGATGCAGGGTGTGCAGGGGTTCCAGCAGGTACCCATGGGCAGGGGTGCCCCTGCCTGCCCCTCCCCTCTGCTGCCAGCCGTGACCCTTTGCACAAGAGCCGGGCAGGATTCAGAAAGCCAAGGGGAAGCACAACGGGAATGAAACAGAGTTGTATGATCAGAATCCTAATTAAGGAGGAAATATTGGAAATATGCCATATTAGAAACGCTATTACGATTAATAGTGACAATACCACTCTTGGGAAATAGGTAAATTTACACAGTAGCTATACGTAAAATTTACTTTAGCATGTTCCCCTCTCTACCTTGTTTGCAGACTGTGATAACAAATTGCTTGTATGCTGTATGATGGTATTCTTTTTATATTTAAATATTTGTGCCAGCAATTCATTTTGTGAGGAAGGAAAGGCATGCAGAGGTCTTCAAGCTACAGAGCAAAGTAAATGATGTGCTGTGATATATTTAGCAAGTGAAAATGTGAGAAACACACAAAAAATACCCCAAGCATATGTGGACAGGAAGGTAAACACCATAAGGAAGAGCTTAGTTTGGGATTTCCCTAGCAAGAGAGAAGAGTAATCCTGCATGTAAGATGTGATTCTGTCAATCATGGTACCACGTTTGAAAAATTATTTTATCCTTCAATTCTTCAGTTTCCTTAATGATAAAAAGTGAAAAAAAAAAGGGGGGGG
>JANVCC010000271.1:8210860-8391199 GCA_025345505.1 Todiramphus chloris collaris | reverse complement strand
GGGGGGGGGAGGGCGGTGGTGCATCTGCAAAGTCTTTGGATGGTATTTCCACATCTAGCAATGAAAAATACTTTTTGGTGTCAAAAATGACAAAATTATTTACTGTTGTTACTTCTTCGTGTGGTTTGACTGGATCATTGCCCTGTCAGGCAAAGCAGCCAACAGATTTCTTATGTGTGCCTGGGTGGATACATTTATATAGACATATGTGTTTATGCATATGCGTGTTTGTCTGTGCAATATATGCATATATTCCTCTCTCTGTCCCCTCTCTCCATACATACCCACATGCACATACAGAGTGGAGAACGACGCTCGATCGTCATTAGTATGGGATGGCTGTGGAGCAATCTCCTTCCATGGGTAATTAAAAGCTGCTCTGAGCTGGAGGAGGCAGAACAGGCTCTCATTGGCATGCAGTCCTGAAGCACCCGGTGAGCTGGAGGGCAGCGGGGAGCACTGCTGCATCCCATTGCATGCTGGGCTCCAGGGATGCGCTGGGAGGGATGCTCAGCCCTGCACCAGACTGGATTCAGTGCTGCACTGCACCAGTGGGGATGTGGGGGAAGATGTTTGATTCCAAGTGTTCAGCACCAGACTGGTGCTGGGGGAATCAGATTTCTTCCAATTAGCAATATTGGTTGAGAAGGAAAAGAGAAAGGTACGTTTCTCGCTGAATTTTTTTAAAACAACTGTTTTTAAAAGCCCTTTAGAGAAAGAAGTCAAAGGAGAAACCAGCACGCTGGAAGCTACAACTCGGTGCAGGCAACAAATAAATGGACTGCCAGGGCTTGCACTGAGGATGAAGCTTTGTCCCACATAGTCAGCACCATGGATGGATCTGCTCTCACCTGGGGAGAAGACAAGATGGACTCTAGACCTCTTGAAAGGACAGAGAGACCAATCGCATCCCAAGCTCCTAGGGTGGTGATGCCTCATAGTTGGCACGTGCTGGGGCTTCTGTTTAGGGACCCTTTCCCAGCCCCACATGAGGAGCAGCCCCAGCAGACACAGCAGGGTCATGATGCTGCACTCACACACCAAGCAATTAGTCATGCAAAAATTGATTTTCTTTCTCTCTTGGGTTGTTTGGGGACATCCCCTTGCCGAAATACAGCCAAAAATGCAGTGCCATATTAATCCTCATTGGAAATGCAGGACAGATCCCCAGATGGTGTAAGCTGTCAGAGCTCCCTGAAGCCTACAAAGGTTTTATCATTTGGATCAACTATAGATTGCCCCAAAGGCTTTAAAACCAACAATTCGCAACAGCAGTACAATGCCTACAACTGATCATTCTCAAGACACCCACCTTCTTATTTAATAAACCTTTTCAAGTCTCTTTGTATTTTATTCATAGGAGCTGTAAAAAATCCAAGGACCTGGTATAAAGACTCATTTATTCTCTTCTGCATAGCACTATAAATTTACACTGCATTTGCACACTAAGAGCCCATATCTTAGGGCAAACCAGAGCTCCAAAGTGAGAGCAAGAATGGCTTTCAAAAGGCCAATCTGTCCCAACTAGAGATTGCGTCACGAGCTAAAATTTACAGCCACAAACTCTGAAAATGAGGAGAAATGAGATATAGCAGTTAGCTCCATTGTTAGAACTGATCTGGCTTTGTTTTAAAAACCCCACCTTTTACTAGCTTGCAGATGCTGAGCTCTTCCTGCATTCATCCCTCTCGTGCACAAATGCACAGTGAGGGGAAATGGGTCTGGAAATGTGAAATACGGGGCAGAGAGACCAAATGCCCAGGGCCATCGGGGCAAAATCCATCATGTTGCATCCCATGTATGGTGATGACCTGTAGGTGTTGCTGGAGAAGGCCAGCACTGCTTGCTCTAAATACACTGGGGTGGCTTAAAACACTCTTCACCCCTCTTCCTCATCCTCCTTCACTTCAAGTCACCAGACAGTGTGACCCAGGAACCATGTGCACCAGCACTAAGATCTCCAAAGAGAGACACCTTCAGCACCCAGCCCTGCTCTGCTCCCTTCTGCCTTCAGCTCCCTAATGGGGCTGGTTCCAGCTGACCTGACCAACGGAGCCACTGACACCTCGTTCAGGTCCTGGCTGCCCTTTCTTTTGGTGATTGGACTAGATGGTTGTACCGGTCTTTTCCAGTCTAGACATTTCTATGCTTCTTTCCACCGACAGCCCCGTTGCAGCCATGAAATTCCCCTGGTCTCTGCTGCTCCCAGCTCTCCCCTTCAGTGCTTTCAAGTAAGCCACAAAATGGCACAAATCCAATGTGATCAAATACTCTCTTAGTGTCAGTCTTTTCTTTCAAAGGACAGAAAGAAAAGGGTACGCAGTGTGATATTTATGAGCCTGTCAAGCTCGCTGCTCTCACCAGAAAGTGCTCTCAGGTTTCCTTCCTCGCCAGGGAAGGGACAGAGCAAGCACTGTGGAAGGGCAGCTGCATTCCTGGGGGCTGAACTATTGTCTGTGAAGCATCTTCCCTTTATAACGGGCATGGTGTCATCACACAGAGTCACCCCCAGCTGCCAGCCTGGCCCCACCACTGACAGGTTGCAAATAAAGGGCTTTTTTGAGCAGCAAGCGTTTGGGGACACAACAAATACCACTCCTACCTCACATTCAACCCTGACATCCAAGCAGCTTTCTGCAGGACAAGAGGAGATGGGTCTGAATTTTGTCCTGGCAGCATCTATTTCCCATTTCCCCAGAGGACCAGCACACCGTGAAATCTCTCCTATTTGCTTTCTTTCCTCCTATTTGCTTTCTTTTTGAATGTAACCTGCCACATATACTAGAGGAAACATGAGCAGGGGACCGTGCTTTGTGCTCTGGGGGGAAGGTGGTACAGTTTGCATCGGGTTGTACCTCCTAACTCAGGGACTGTACTTGCCCTCTCTATAAACCAACACCCTTAAGTCTCTCCAGAAGTGTTTGTTTCTTCTCACCTGCACGGTAATACTTTGCCATGTTGCTTCCCTGCAGGAAAATAATTGAAGCAAATTATAAGTGGTTGCCTTTGAAACCGAAGCCCAGATCCTCATTGGCTGCACATCAGAGCAATTCCTGTGACTCGAACGCACATTTACAACAGCCGAGGAGCCCCCAAAATGAGGGGACTGCAATTACAGCTGTATTATAATCCCCCTTGCCACGTCAAATGGAGTGCTATTGACAGCGAGCAAAAACCTGAGAAACACTGATAAGAACGAACTGCAAGTCCAGTCCTCCAACTGGAACTCCCCACGATCCATTATTTATGGGCCCAAATTAGCTGCCTCATCTTCGGAAGGAATTGGCGGAGGGTGGCCCTTCTTGGAGCGCAGTGCCAGGAGGGTGCCTATATCATATGTGTTTCTGATATATCTGACCTGCCATTGATCTTTCAGGGTCACAGATGTTCTCCAAAAGATTTCCTTTAAGCTCAAGGAAAGCAGAATAATTCGCTGTCATGATGGTTGTCCTGCTTGCTCCTCATCCAATACAAACCAGCCACTCCTTTAGGGCCATTGCCAGGAGATGTCAGAGCCTCCCCCTGACCCTTTTGACCCATCATCTACTTTCCATACCCTCAGGGAAGGTGGAAGGAGTGGGGTTTTGAGACATTCTGTTGGGTTATTGCCAAAGAGCTTATAAATGTGACAGATCTCTGGGCCAGCTATGGTGTCATGCACATTGATCTGACATTTCACCAAGAGGAGATCAGGAGATCGCTCCTCTGGTCTGTGAGGGGAGCTCACAGTTCCTCCTCTCAGGTAACCAGCAATGTTGAAGGTACTTGGTCAATTATAGGGGCAGATGAGATCTTCTGAGACAATCAAATTAACCATTCTCTAGTTTGAATGAAGAGCATGACGGCTAGAAATTTGTGATGAGCAGTGAGCTTGGTTGCCAAAATTTTCTTCACTTTTGATCTGAAATCATCTGAAATGCTTGGCCTTGGTTTACCCCTCAAGGATTTTCTTTTTCCCTCCATTTTTAAGAAAAAGGGCAGCCAAAACCTTAGTTCTTACAGGCCAGGGAAGTAATAGCTTGTCACTTGATAGAGGTTTACGAGCTAAGATTAGTGACCCTTTCTATATTGTACATGTGCTCAGGGGGATAGGCAGGGCTTCATGCGATAGCAGTGAAAAGGCTCTCATTCATTTTCACAGAGCTGGCACTGTGCTGTTAGAGGGGAAAAGCCCAAAACAAATAAAAGAGAACCTCATCAGTTGTTCAGCATGTGACTGTGCTGAGAAGACGCTCTTTCAGAAATACAAAGAGCAAAATTCCGAGATTTATTAATGCCATCATGCTTTTCCTAAAAGGATAATCGATGTACCCAAAGTCTCTGAATCAATATTTATTCTTCTCAAGAAGGGGATGGTAAAGAAATATTCCCGGAAGTACTCACTTCTGAGATTTTGTTTTGTTGCATAACATTTCAGGTTGTCTCTGGTAATGATGATGAATAAGCCTACAGTGGTCTATCATATAGGGAAAGCAAAATAGGTACCCTGTGTGCTTGGTAACAAAAGCTCAGCCCCAGGTAGACTTGACCTTGTGATCTTTTAAATGTATGGCAAAGACTTTATCCACTAGATTTAGGTTAACAGCTTTGGGAA
This sequence comes from Todiramphus chloris collaris, assembly GCA_025345505.1. Taxonomy (NCBI): domain Eukaryota; kingdom Metazoa; phylum Chordata; class Aves; order Coraciiformes; family Alcedinidae; genus Todiramphus; species Todiramphus chloris. The sequence continues at coordinate 8,386,605 of JANVCC010000271.1, read as the reverse complement.
TTTGCAGGTGTTAAATTAACCACGAGAGACAGTTTCCAAAGTGCAGCAGAAACACGCTGAGCATGATAAGGAATAATAATTAAAAACTGAATTAAAGGGCTGTAGAGTTTAAGGAAAAGTATGTGGCTTTGCTCATATAAAAGTGACACATACTGAGGAAATAGGTCTGATGTTGTGTGATGCCCCAGGGCAGTAGTTCAGGCACAACTCATTCAGCTTCAGCAGAGAGACTGCTGTGGCCCATCTGCCAAGGGAGAGACTTGTTTCCCCAAGCACGTGTGAAATCTGGACACCCTGTAAGCCCCATGGTCCCCCAGCTGCTGTGCTGGCCATGAGCAGCTCCCTTGGGAAGAGGACTGGGTCCTCCGAGCGATATGGTCTCCATCCCACAGTGCAATTTTGCTGCAGTTCAGGCAGATCCAAAGCTTTAACTCCTGTCTCCTTCCTCAGAGTCCTCACACAGAGTAGAGCATACATCCTGATGCCTCTCAGCTATTTACCTGTTGAGCTGGTTTCTGGGTTCACTAAATGTATGAGTAATCAAACGTTGTTTCAGTTCAAGCACAAAACCTAAACTATGTGTAACTCCCCAATTCATTATTCATTTCTTTTTCTCACTCACACGGCCTTCTCAGTTGCCAGGTGTGCCACTTCTTGCAAGCATGATCAGCATGAGGGATTAGACATTTATGCAAGTTTGGCCAAGATTTAGACTTACAGATAGTGCCCAGTGTTATCAGCCGAGCTATAGCTCTAAATATGCAATTAGTGCTTTAGCAGGATGCTGAGTAAGACTGGAGAGAGACTTGCTTGTTTTTGGCTCCTTGTTTGATTCCTTCAAAGCCATCAGAGTAAGGCACTCTCAAGAGGTTGAGGCCAGGGGCCAGAGTGGTTGTTAGGAATCCATGCTGTTGAGGAGTATGGGGCATAAAACCAACCAGGGCTACAAGGATGAAGTTCAGCATTTCTCCTCCTGATGTGCAGAACTATCTCCTAGGGCTGCTGACAGAAGCCATCCTCTGAGGTGTTTGGAACTACACTGGACAAAACTGGAAAATGTACTGGTGGGAATGGTGTTCGGAGCTGCCAAGTCAGTCTCCAGTGTCCATGATTCACATAGCTCCAGAACATAACAGTCTCCTGTTCCTGGCAATCACTCGGTAACAATATTGGAAGCTGCCTGGTTATTGAAGCCATAATTACTACATAATTTGTAGCTGCAAGATCTCATGATAACCCTCTCCCTTGTAGAGTAGAAAAAATAACCTGGTATTTTATTTACGCTGTCAACATGTAGAACTTGCCTTACAGTGTAATTACATGGTCGGTAGTTACATGGCTCTCTGGTTGATGGTGTCCTGTAAACAAATAAAGACCCACAAATTCCTCCAGTGGGGATTCAGGCACTACATAAAACTGACAAGGTTCTTAAAGCCTCTTCAGCGTGTCCAATACTGCACCCAGGAAACTGCCTGCCCAGTTCTCGCCCTTTACTCCTAGATGTGCATGGAGCATTTGTGACCTACAAATAGCTTCTCCTTCCAACACCACCCAATCTACAGTGTCTGGACCTTGGGTATTCAGTTAGGATTACAACGTCACCTTCAGGGCCTAAATTTATCTCAGCATCTCTCTTACGCATCTGTACCTATCTTATAGAATCATAGACTTATTTAGGTTGGAAAAGACCCTTAATATCATCAAGTTCAAAATTTCATGTGTATTACACACACAATTTGTTCGCAGCCTCTGCCCCAGCAAGACAACAGCCTGCCTAGTTCATCCAATTTACTGATGGAGAACACAGTATCTCCCTCATGGCCCCTGGGAAACTCATAGTAGAATTGGGATGAGGAGTTGAGTTTCTAGAAGCCCGATCCAACCTCCTGACCCACAAATCCAATCTTTTTCTTTGCGAGGATATTGCTGACTCCACTACCTGCTTTTGAAATCTGCTTCATGTCACACCCTGGGAATGTGCGGCGGGTGGCAGGGGGAGGGCTGAGATAAATATGAAGAGCTTTCTTGATTTGTTTATTTATATGACCTTAAAGATGATGTCCGTGCATAATGTTGAACATGACAGAGAGAAGCTGACAGGGCAGTAAGTTCTGGCTACCGCACAGCAAAAACAAAATTACATAAAAATATCATTTGTAAAATTACTCAAATCCATTAGCTTAATTAGCATCGTTAATCAAGGCAAAACATTTGATACGCCATGTACTTTCACAAGAGATAAATGAGCCTTTGAAGAAAGCCCAGCAGGTCGCCCTGCTTTTGGATCTGCCTGTGGCTGCCTGGACATGGAGGTGAGGCTCAGCAGGGCATGGGGCATCCTGGCAGCTTTGTTTGAACACCATCCTGCGAGCAGGCATCCAGCTCAGCGAGGGATTGGCACAGTGTTTGGCCAAATCTGGCTGGGGTTTAGTATTGTCAGGTCTGTCTGCAAGAGTGTAAAACTTCCTAGTGGGCTACACTCGTGCAGCATCATACCCATCTCTTGACCGGTTTTGAGACAAGATTAGCAAGGGTATTAGTAATTCCTGTAGCAATTACAATAATAAATTCAAAGACTGCCCTACATTGTCTTACTTGAGGAAAGGAAGTTCATTGAGCTCTTGCTTTTGTTTCCTAAGGGAATCTCTGGGGAGAGCAAAATTTCTCTCTCTGTAAACCCTTCCAATGAGAAACACTAGAGAGATCTTGATAGCACAGGACAGCACATCTGCAGGCACCCCATTCCCAAGATCACGTCGGTCCTGGAAGGTACTCTATGCTCTCATCTTTCTATTCCTCTCTAGACGCGGGTTGTTGCGGTCAATCAGGTCTCCAGTGTGCAGCTCAGGGAATTGGTGATTACTGCCTGACTTTCTTCCCTTTGCAGCAGGACTCGGTTGTTGCTCATTCCCTCTCCCCGTGCCGTGGCACATAATTGAATCTTCTCTTCGGCTCCTTGTAACAAGACCCAGCTACAAAGGCTAAATGCTTTATTCCCAAGAAAAGCCTTAGAGATAAGATTCACTGGCTGTGGCAGCACAGTGCGGATCTCCATAAGAGAAATAAATGTCCCTTCACTCCACGACTGTCTTTCCAGCACTTTATCTGCAACAGGCCCAAACACAGTCCTCAGCTATTTGTATTACTAAATATAATAAAAGAGAAGTCAGCGGTTTCTGAGGGATACACTTCCATAAAAAACAGTTCGATGGCATTTTCTGCATTAAACACATTATTCAAGGGCTTTTCTCCTTTCTAATACCCAGTTTCTGCTGGGTATACATGTGGCTGAAGCTTCCTTCTACACATAAGACACCCAGACTGTCACCAAGCTGCAGAAAAAATTATTCCACTGGAAGAGCTTGGATTTATTATTCTAATTTAAGGATATCCTGGACAGTAATTATCTACATAATGACTGGGAAAAGGGGAACAAACTGAGAGCATTTCTGACTGGTTTCCTGATTGCGTTTTTATTTCCCTGACCAGTAGATGGTTTGGATGGGCATGATTGGAACCAGCAAGGAAAGCCAGACTGAAGAAACCCAAGGGATTTAAAGAGCTCTGCTTCAGCCTTGCAGGCAAAAGAACCACACATAGCCTGTCCTTGTAAGAAGAGCTTTTCTGGCCACCCTTTATTCCCTTCTGAGTCTCAAAGGCAATGCACCTTTTCTCCTTTGCTTGCACCTGCACTGCCTCATTTAATGGTGAGTACCTGGGAATGGACAAGACTTTGGGGATGGTGATGCTCAGTTCTGTTTTGGGTGCAGAGACCAGGTCTAGATCTCACCACAGAGAGCCAAGAGTGCTCAAAGAGCTGGAGGCTGCAGGTATGTGCACCTCTGCAAAGGGCATCCCATTGTTGGCATGTTTGAACCTGGATCTGTAAACCTGGATCTGTAATTTCTGGCTTGCAGACATCAGCATTCAGAGACATGGATCAGTTTTGGCCTATGCTTTGCATGTTGATGTAAACACTGAGATGATAAAGTAATCAAAAATGGGTCTACTTGATTGTAAACCTTAATTAACTATTAATTAAATTTTATTAACCCGCTAGTAAAACTGATTGCACCAAGCCATGAATAAAAGGGCTCCAGTCAAAGCAGTTAATGTACCACTCATTTTTATGTGGAGGGAAGGCTCATCATTTTCTTCAGATGGCCAATATGTAAAGATTCCTCCTTGCTAAATCAGTCTGACCATTTTTCTACATGCCACTGATAAGGAAGTATTTACGAAATTATTCCTAAATTCAAAGTATACCTCAGGCCTTAATTTACTGTCGTAATTATATCACAGGCTCAATTAGTCCCCAATAAAAACGTTACGCTATTGTATCAAAGAAATATAGCACCTTTGAAGTAAATGGATTCACTTGCAGAGTAAGAAATCTCCCTTTTTATTGTGTTTTCTCATCTGCTACTTATGGCCACCCTTGTCTTAAATTGCCCTTTTTATTCTGCTCCTTGCAAGCGCGGTTTGCGCCTGAGCTCCGGATGTTCCCGGAGAGTGAAATACTCCCCTCTCGCCTTCAGGCTGCGGAGGGAAGCTTGGTGGTGGCTTTATCTCATTAAAGCTTTGCCAGCCTCATTTGCATGGTGATTTACATGCGCTGCCTCCGATGCTCGCTCTGTCACACGAAGGCTACTGGGTCTGTAGGGTTTGGGGTTTTTTTCCTTGACTTCCCTGCTTTGTTTCCTTCTTGATGGGACCGTGTTGTGAGCTTTAAGGAAATACAGCTGTACTTTTTGCCCTAGAGATTTTCTCCTCGTTGTGTTGGACGACACCGGCAGTGTCCCCACCTCCCCCAAACCCCCAGACCAGCTAAGGCCTCAGCGCAGCAGGCAGGGACCTGCAGGAGCAGGAGCAGAGGAGGCCGCAGAAGTGACCCGAGGCCTGGAACCCCTCTGCTAGGGGGCCTGGCTGGGAGAGTTAGGGCTGCTCAGCCTGGAGAAGGCCCCGGGGAGGCCTTGTAGCCTTTCAAGACTTCAAGGGGCCTGTAGCAAAGATGGTGACAGACGTTGTAGCGGGGCTTGTCACGCCAGGGCAAGGGATGGGACTGAACAGGCCTCTGAAAAGCTACCTCTAGCTGCAGACATCCCTGATCAGTGCAGGGGTTGGACTAGTCGAGCTTTAAATGTCCCTTCCAACCCAAAGCAGTCTATGATTCTGTGACACAGACACAGAAAAACATTCCTCAAGGTCCCTGCAGAGACCTGGGGTTCAGCCATTCACACAGCGTTGTGGTCGGGCGAGGGGACAATGCAGAACTGCAATGGATGTGGAGTCCTTGTCTCGGAGAGTTCACCCTCCAGACAGGGCAGGAAAGATGGTCAAATTGGACAAGCGGTGTGTCAGAGGGATGAGGTAATAGCACAACAAGGAGAATTTGGCAGGAAATCTATGAGCTGGCTAGACAGCACAGGACAGAGATCCGTCTAAGAAATGGGAATGCGTTGCTGTGAGCAGGATTCTTGTGGACATGGAGCTCTTTCAGACCTCATTTGGCATCACTGACTGTCCTCGCTTCTGCAAACCTCCAGAGGACTCTGGGTTTGATTTTCAGACTCAAGTATTATAGAACCATCCAATTATTCATCCAGAAAGTTGTTCTATGTATCTTTGATTGACTTCTGAATATATGATACCAAGCCCCCCTCCAGACCAGAACCAGGCTCAAAAAGCAGTGGTAAAATTAGCACTTTCTGAGTATCCAGAGCTCTGAGCTGGGTCACCTTGGAGACATGTGTCCCTGGAGCAGCCACTAGCCTGAGATTTGCTGCTTTCCACATCCAGCATAAAGAAGGAAGGTTTTGCAATGAGCCTGTTAATAGATGATCCTCCCACACAGAACTGCATCTTAATTCTGGCCAGAGCTGGCTGATTGCACTGCCGCAGAATGTGACAAGTACCAAATGGTGCCTTATCTGCATCTTTTCTCTAGCAAGTGCATCTGTCTGCGGTTCAGTGAGTTTCAGCTGCTGGTTGAATGACCAATCTTGGTGTGACCAGTTTCCCCCAGCAGGCAATGCCTCAGGAATACCAAGCTACATACCAAACACAGATTCCCTGTGCTCTCTCCATAGTCCAGCCAGTCATACACCCAGGCTTGGCTGGGTTTCTATTTTGCCCATTTCTGGAGCTGACATGCCAATAGTTATCATAGGAATGTTCTTCCAGTTATATTAGCAGGCATCTCCAGTCAACTTCTGCTGTTCAACAGAAAGTTACCCCTGCCCTGATGCAGAAAACAGGGCTTAAATCCTAAGTATCTCTATGTGTCTCTAAGAAAATCCATTAAAAATGGTCCATAGGTTTGTCCACTGGCAGTGATGCTGTAATGAAGAAACAGCTCCTTGTGCAAGCGCACTGTACATGAGATTAATACTTCCTTTGTTCTATTTATCAAAACCAACATATTTGACATTAAACATTAAAAACTCTAAATATTTTAAATCCAGAGAATATTATTCTTCTCCTTTTCCTGTCTTTAAGGTAGATGAGATTATTAGACCCTACCATCTTCCTTCACTTCACATAGAAAAATGCAAAACACAAAAGTCAAAAGGAAGTGAAATTTCTCTGCATATACCATTTTCTTAATGTCTGACTTATTTATTTTAGCTGACAGTCTCTGTGCCCAGGTCCATGGCTGCTCTCTATGTGCAACCGGTATTTATCCAGGTGGCTTTGTGCCTATTAAAAAAGGGAATGTAGCAAAATTAATGTATCTTTTACAGCAGGAGAGCTGAATTTATTGGTCTCACCACGGAAATTAATTTAGCACTCCCAGCTCTCCCTCGCTGGACAATAAAGACACGAAATGAAACTGCCACACAAAGTTTTGACAAAATTCATGGTCATATGGGAAAAAAAAAAAAAAGAAAGGAAAAAAAAAGGCAAAAAAAAAGGGCCATGGATAATTTACCACCAAATCTGAATCAGCCTTTTACACTGGTGATGCACCAGTGATACCATGAAGGGAATTTCCACCCAGTGACCAAAAAGACCTGCCTGGGGGAGTAAATAGAAATGCAGAATGGAAAACAAACAAGCTCCCAAACAGATTTATCTTAATTTTCTTCAGTCTGAAAAATGAATCTGGGTAATAAAGCAGACAATGGGGTTTGTGAAGGGGGTTGAAGGACACTGCACATGGAGGTTCAGGAGTGATGGAAACCATAGCTGAGAGGAAGCAGAGGTTGTTCTCCTTCTCATCTGGTCCCACACCAGGAAGAATTAAGCCAGCACATCCTCCAGATCAATATGTAATTTACATGTTTGTCCCCACATATCTGTCTGCAACCCTTGTTTTAATGCTTCCTAAATATGAAAATAATAATAATAATAATAAAATCTACTGTAAAAAAAATAACCCACAAACCCAACAAAAACTTCTTTGTATTGGGGTTGATTGGGCAGCGGGTGGTGAAAGATTTATCTTGGCAGTAAAGCTGGAAAAGGGCTATAAACCTTAGCGGAGTGCCTCTGTGCCTGGGTCCGAGGGAGGCTAATTGTTTGTTTGTTCTTCGTGTTTATGGTTTATCTGTGGCTCAGCTGACAGGAAACCTAAACCTGAAGGAAAAAGCACATCAATCGCCATTATCTGCCTTCTGTGCATGCACTAAAAATAAAGCCAGGCAAAGGGGCGGCTCGCACACCCAACCCGTCGTGATGCCAGCTCTGTGCTGCACCAGGGATGCAGGGGAAGGTGGGAGGGAAGAACAGGGACTCGCCACCATTGAGATCACCTCCCTCCCAAGCCCTCTCCTGCGGTGAGGACATCAGTGCTGGTTGGACAAGCGAAAAAGTAGTGGGCTTTTCCCTGCAATATTGCCTCCAAAATAGAGAAGATTGATCTAAAAGCAACGTGTGAGTGTCAGAAGCTTTGAAATTCCCTTGGGGTTTTGCTCTGGTGGTTTCTTTTACCCAAAAGGTGCTTGAGTGGTGGAGTGAGAACCATAGATCAGTGTTTTTAGAGCATGATAAGCATTAGTGAAGTCAGACCAGTGCTGATTGCTGCCCCAGGCACATCCAAGCCCAGGTCTCCTTTCCTCCCTGTCCATTGATGGGATCTGTTGTCTGTCTGTCAGGACGTTTTGTACCAGTGGGATTTGTTCTTCCGGTGAGAAGGACCACAATGTCCCTTCCCCTGCCTTGCGGGGACGGGTGAAGGGCAAGTGGCTCCTGAGGAGGACAATGCTCAGACAGAAAAAACCAAACCTGGGACGCACAGCACAAAAACCTGCCTTAAAATGGTCCAGGGCACAGTTGCATCATCTGAGATTATGTCCCCAAACCATCAGCTCCTTGGTGCTTTGCCATGTCCATGTGCCTCTTGCACTGCTGTGGAGATGCTCCTATCACACTGGGACACCCTTGATCCCTGCCAGAGGACTTGGGAAGTGAGGATGGAGATTTTTTGCTGTGCCATAAACTTCCCTTTAGAAATAGTTCTCTGCCTCAGTTTCCCTGTTGCTTCCTTTCCTTCCCAAGGTACGTGGCTGCTACCACAGCTGTAAATGTTCTGAGCAGGGGCCAGATCCCAGAGCTGGGATGTACATTGCCCCGCACACTGGAGACCCAGAGACACCCAGGGACGCTCTAATAATAATTATTGATTTTCCAGTTTATTTTATGTTTCATAGGGTGTTTTGCTGGAAATGATATAAATAGCTGTCTCTATCCCCATCCCAGGGCATGATCCAGCAATGTAGTTTTTCACAGTCCGTGGAAATGAAATGCAAAGTTCATTTCACGATGATTTAAAAGTTATATTAAGGCCCAGCGTTGGATGAAGCGGGAGCAACGTGCTTGTAACTAGATAACTCCAGAGCTGGAGTGACCGTTCGAGTAAGTCGCAGCTGTTACATTCGATTTATCCCAGCTCGTGGGCTCGGGCTCTACACCCCGGGTTTCAGTTTACAGTGACTCCGTGCCCACCGCCAGCATCCTGCAGCACAAGCAACCCCAGCAACACACCCAGGGGCCAGCAAGCTGCTCGGCAGCCTCTCCCGGCAGCTCACTATCGAGATGCTCAAAAAGCGATCTTTGGGGAGGGTGGTTTCCACGTAGGAATGCATTTACTGTATTCGGTGCTAAATAAAGTAACAGAGCGCGCGGGGAGTGCGGTCTCTCGCCCCTGCGAGTTGCAGGGGAGATTATTCATTTTCAATTTGTCGTACCTTCGTGCTGGCAGGAGTTACTTTAGCCAAACAGGATTTAATAAATGATCTTTTCATAAACAACTGATCATTTATCCAGCCCCAGCGCTGCTCGCGTTCTGAATTTCTAGAGGAAAAAGGGTGCGGGAGCCGACTCACTGGCGGGGGGGGGCAAGAAGTGCCTGCAAGCCTGGAGAGCCAGGCATCGGCACAGCCTTGTTCATTATACTTCCAAAGTACTAAAAAGTCCGGGTGTGATAAGGAAAAGGAGGCTGTAAAACTTCCTCCTTATCTTCCAGATAGTGGACCTGATCTTGCTTTTATTTATGCTAGTGTAAAGCAAAAGTAATTCCATCAGTGCTGTTGGTGCAAAACCCGAGCGGGTGATCTCAGGAGCATGCCCGGACTCTCAGCTGCTGTTTTCTGCTTTTAAATATATTAATTTGACAAAGATTTTCTTGAGCTGCTGGAACTGCAGATCCATCCTGCAGGGCTCAGAGTGAAGGGGGGTGAAAATGAAGCCATGTGTACATCTTTTCTGCATCTTTTATCATCTTCACTTGCATTGTTCTGCTTGGTACGATTTAAAAGACAGCTGACCAGGTTTCCCAGGGGTTCAAATGCAGATGGTTTGTGCGTGCACAGCACCAGCACCCTGCATGGAAACCCAGGTGTGTGCTGGGGTCCACCCCTGCCAACAGTGGGCAAAGGGCTGGGGGTGTAACTACAGCCTCTGCATGTGCCCGGTTAAATGCATTTTCCCTGCTTGTGGACTTACACCCCTCTCACACTTTTTTCCCCTGGTGACAAGAGGAAAATGAGTCTGGATTTCCCTGTGCACAAAGGAAAACAAAACTCATATCCTTAACTTCATGCAGACAATTCAAATTATTAGTCATTTGTATGTTAATTATTATTACCATTGCACGAAAGGATTGTAAATAGGTAACATCACCTTTCCTCTTGCACTGTGTAGTGTTGGGGTTTCGTGGGTTTTTTGCAGTTGGTTTTTTTTGTTTGTTTGGTTGTTTTTTGTTTTTTTTTTTTTTTCCCCCCAGCTTTTCCTTGATGGCACCAATTAAGAAACCACAGGACAAATATTCGGGACTCAGATTGCGGGTGGTAATTTTCTTGACAAGGCAGCGGCAGAGGCGAGCCCGCAGCCTGCTGCTCTGCAGGTACCGCCACGCTGCAGTGCTGACAGCAGTAAAAACTTGTCTCTGACAGTAAACTAAGCATGTATGACCCGGAAGACATAGAGAGCAGATAAGGGCAGTAACACAGACTCCATTTAGTGCTATTAAAATGGTTAAGTAGACTTACGATCGGAGATGCCAGGCGGAAATTTGAGAAGCTCTGAAAGTGAGGAGTGGGAGATGGATGGCCCATGAGCCAGACTGGTGCCCGGGTTCCTGCAGCACAGCCAACTTGTCCCATGTTTCCAGGCTAGGAAATTTTAAAATAGAAGAATAGTTCACTATGAGGAACGTGGGGTTTTTAGCAGTGTTTCTGAGACTCTCACACAGAAGGGAGAAGTGGCTTCAGCATCACTCTGTGGGACTCTGCCAGTCGTTGGAGTAAGAGAATAGTCTTTTTCTCGTTAAAATACATGGAGATGCTCACAGGTACTGGCCCATGTCCTGCAGCATCATTGCTCAGGGTGGGACATACCAGTATTTTTAATATTTCATTTTGTCTCTGGGTTGTTTGCAGATGTCTGCAGTAAGGGGCTGGTGCCAGGGCTCGATATTCACCCCTCGTGCCAGGACACGGCTGTAACCTTTGTGACACCAGTGATGCTTGAGAGAGTCCTTGTCTCTTCCCTCCAGTGCCACCAAGCCATGCTGCCCTCCCAGGACCATCAGGGCAAGGACCACCAGGTCTGACATCCGAGCGCAGTTAGAACGATGCTGCCAAAGCTGCTTGGATGTGGTGTTTAAGAGAACAAACACCTCTTGTTTTATTACCATCTATGTGACAAATTGATTTATGGTAGATAGTGACAGAAAGCGCCTGACACTGAAAAAATATTTTTTTTAATCAAGGAATGATCACCATAAAGAATGTACTATATCAGTCAAATATATCCAGCTGCAAATACCCTATATGGTAGCATTAAGAAGATGTAAACTCTCAGATCTATTATAAACAACTTTTTAAGGTAGCTGAGGCTTGGAGGATTTTGACACGGGAAAGGATGAGGAGTATCATAATTCCATATGTGTCCAGGCATTGTGGACTTCTTAATGAAATTTCCAGGGTTTGTAGGAGCTTTTGATATACGCCTGTTACAGCTGTCATGAGTCGTGCAGGTCCTGAAATATTTATTGTTGCTTTTTATTTTTTCCCCTCTCCCTATTGCTTCCCTTGTGCTCTGTAACCCTGAGGTTCCCCGATGGCTGTCGCCCCGTGCACAGCCGCTGTGACCCCACCTGATATCTTCGGTCCCTTCTGTTCACAGAATCACAGAGTCACAGAATGTTAGGGGTTGGAAGGGACCTATTCTCAGCCTTCCTTCTCCCCAGGAAACTCCAAGATAATTTCAAAAGAATTCCACAACTCAGCAAACTCCTCTCCTTCCTCCTTCGGTCTTTGGTCTCATTTTCCCATGCCTCTGTTACTTTCCATCCCACGCTGTGGATGCCCAGAACCTCATCAACTCCATCCAGACAGCAAATGAGACAGGAAAAAATGAAGGAATGGTGTTCCCCAAAGCATAGCCCAGTAGGTGGATTTTCACATCTACACCAGCATCTCCCTCCTTATCCTTCCAGCCGCAGGACCACATCTCCCTGCCTGCCATCCATTACCCCCCATCCCATCACAAACACAGCAGCTGATCATTTGTTTCTTGTCCTTGAGGCATCGCCAGCATGCGACCCACCAAGATGGCTCCAATTCTTCACACTAATCCTCACGGCTGGTTGTTTCCCCACCTCTCCGTGCGATAGCAAACATACATCGTCCGCGCCTTCGCTCTTCATCCGTTATCTTCTGCTTTGGCTTCTGAAGGTGTATTCATCTTTTAAATTCCCATTTATGCAGGTTTGGAAGATGGTCTGTAGAAAAAAACCTGGGGTTAGTTTATGTCAGGGTGGTTGCTCAGTAAAAGTATAGGAGTAAATGAAGCCAGCGGGTATCAGCAAGAATCAAGACTCAGATAAAGAAAAGGGAGCAGGGAATTCTTTTTGACCTGTCACCCTTTCTAATTTTGGGGAATTTGTCCAAAACAAAAAGATTCAAATACACAGGAACAATTCACACACAAAAATTAAATGGAAAGGCTGCTTCTTTGCCTCTTACAGTGTTTTTTTGTTTCTTTTTTGTCCTCTCCCTGTTTTATATTGAAAATAGCATGGGTGATAAATAAGCAAGAGGAGAGAGTATAAAATCTGCTTTCCTCCTTTTTTTGCTCTTTACCTGAGTTTGTTTTTAAGAGTTTTGGATCGGTGTGCTCCTCTCAGTGCATTTTCCCTGTGCCCAGCTGAATTAGTGCTACCTCCCTGAAAAGCAAAGCAGGAATGGTCCCAGGAGGGAGGAGAGGTGACTCTCCCCAGACATTACCTGGCAAAGGCAATAGCTGTTTTGGGGATAAACAATACTGAATTGGCTCCAGCTTCTTGCCAAAGCATTAGGTAAGCAATGTAGGACAGTGCAAATCAGTCCTGGTTGCCTTCGTGCCTCTTCACCTCCTAAATGTGATGGTGCCCGAGGTGCCCTTTGCTGGCTGGTGTTTATGGATGGCATTGACTTAAACTGGATGCAGTCAAAGGGAGCCAGACAGGAAAGCAAAAGCTGTGCTGGGCTGTGCTCTGATCCCCCCCTCCAGCCTCCGGACCTGGTTCTGCAGTGTCTGTATGTCCTTCGTTTTCTGCAACCTGCACTCAGCCCTGCATTGCAGCAGCAGAGGAGTCCCCTCGGCTGCTTGGCTCCTGGAGCTCAGCGTGGGGCTGCACCAACCCGCAGCTCACTCAGAGGAGGAGAGGAGAGGAAGGAGAAAGGCCCCAGGGAGCCCCTGAGCCCCATCCCTGCAGCGCAGGGTTCCCCAGCCCAGCTCCAAAGGCTACCCAAGGGGGCTGGGGAGCCCCCTTTACCAGAGCGACTTCTTCAAGCAAAGCAGCCCATATTTTCTACTAGTCCTAGACTGAAACAGCCTCTGTCAATGCTTTAGGATAGATCGTCTATATTCCTGCATGCTGCAAAGCTCCTCTGGACAGACAGACAGAGAGCCATTTGGAAGAGTCACGCCAGCAATGCAATCCTGGGCTGACATGATTAAAAACTGTCATCCTAGATTTTGGGGGTTTTCTTCCTGATGTCCTTCTTCCATCATGCACACACACCCCCCAAATGGAAGAAGGAAACGAGCACACTCAAAACCTTTGGCACAGCCTCTCCATTGTGGCTCAAAGTTGAAAATGTTGGGTGCCAAATTTTTTACTGCAGTGTAAATTAAAATGCCTGGACTGAGATGATAGACACATCGCATGGAGATCAGCTCAGCCTCTTGCCTGTTAAGAGACATATTAGAATAAAGAGCAAATGATTCTTGAGAGCAGGGTCCGATTGAGAGAGAAAAAAAAAAATTAAAATAAAACACAAGTGAGAAGGAATCAGCAAACTGGTGCCAAGGTCTCTCAAAGCCTTTGGGTGGCTCAGAGGGGCTGGAGGAGGCTGGCGGCTCCTGGGCATGAATCCTGCCCATGCAGACACGCTGCAGATATTTGTCTCTCCAAGTGTGATTTCTCTCCAAAAAGTGACTTGCCATTACTAGCCTTGTGGGATTCTGGGCTTAGAGGCACTAATTCATTTTCCAGGTTAAAAAAAAAAAAACACACACACACACATGACAGAAATAAAATCGTTTGGTTTCTTTCTTTTGGTTTGTTTGTGATTTTTGTTTTCTTTATTTGCTTGTTTTCTGGGTGGCAGCTCAGCAAGCCCACCTCTGGCCTAGGGGTGAAGAGGAGCTGTAGCTCATCCCATCAGCAGGACACAGGGATGGGAAGGGAGGCAGCTCTTCCCCCGAAATCACTGCTGCAGTGACTATGCTGTGCTAACAGGGGCAAAACGTAGTAAGAGACCTATTTTATCCCTAAAGTCAGCAGATCAGAGGCTGAACACGCAGATCTGTGGGGTAGGAAGCTGCTGCGTTTTGCAGGCATGTCTGATGTGTGACCACACTTGAACCTGATGGGATTCAATAGCAGGGTGCAGCAGGGACCAGCTCAACCTGCAGCCCGGGGCATGGTCATGTCACACGTAGGCAGCACAGGCTTGTTCTCAAGCCTGGCAGCTGCTAAACCTTCATAAACACGTAACCAGAGCAAGCATGTATCTTCTCAGCAGGGAAAGAAGATATGAGAGGAGTTAACTGGAGTCTTCAGGGTTTGTGCGGAAGTGTATCGTGGAGTTTGTGTCCTTTGGCTCATTTCTTTGATTTGACATTTATGCTACTCATGGGTGGTGCTTATCTCCTCTAAGCCAGAAGGACTTTCCATGGCCTTGGTTCAGGTTCTCGAGCCCTTTATGATCCCTGCAGAGCCCAAGCATCCTACTGAGCCCCTTGAGTTACAGAATCATAGACTGATAGAATGGAGTGTGTTGGAAGGGTCACCTAGTCCAGACCCCCCTGCAGTGAGCAGGGACATCTGCAACTAGAGCAGGCTGCTCAGAGCCCTGTCCACCTTCACCTGGAATGGTTCCAGGGATGGGCCAGCAACCATCTCTCTGGACAAATTGAGTTTGTCTGAGAGTTGCCCCCACCAGCACCACAAACCAGCCACCCCGCAGTTCAGCATCCCTTAATCTCTACAGCCACTCTGGGCACGGTTTCTGCCTGGTGCTTGTGGAAGCAAAATCTTGTCCTGCAGCATTGGTGAAATTCAGGCAATGGTAACCAAGAATTGCACTTGTGCACTGGGGTATTGTTTCCCCACCGCATACAGCGTGCTCTTTGCTCACACCAGGTATGTGTCTATTAACTCACACCTAACTTGGTCCCTGCTCTTTGCTGCCAGGCCCGGTCATGGGGGGTCAGCAGCAGAGACCAGTTCCTAGCACTGTTTCCTCTGGCCGTGTGCGAGTGGCTCTTGCTACTGAGGCTGCTGCCTCACACTCCCAGTGAACTGTAAAACCAATTTAAAAGCGACATTTCACAAATTAATGCAATGTCCACTGCAATCACATGTGGGGCTGCTGAGGAGGCATATTCCAGCCTGGAATTTGTTACCTGGCCAGGCTATTCGTCACTGCACAAGAAGGAGAAACTTCCTTGTCTTGTAGCCCCTCTGTGCAAGGACAAGTTAGAAATATGGGCAGCCAAAGGGCAGCTCCTGCCAGCCTCTGCTGGGATGTGTATTTAACCCTGCTCTCAGTTCTTTGGAGCTGCTGTCATGCTGTGCTCTAGGTTCACAGGTAAAGGGGTTTTTTTTACCAATAACTACAATAATCAGCCCTTTGGTACCACCTCTCTCTGACACGGCTCATCAGCAGGACACCTCAAAGGATTTGGGGCTGTTTAGCTTGGAGAAGAGAAGACTGAGAGGGGATCTTCTCAATGCTTATAAATAGCTAAAAGCTGGGGAACAAGAGGATGGGGCCAGGCTCTTGTCAGTGGTGCCCAGTGACAGGACAAGGGGCAATGGGTACAAACAGGAACCCAAGAGGGAATCCATCCAAACACAAGGAAAAACTTCTTTCCTGTGAGGGTGTCAGAGCCCAGCTGGGGCTGCCCAGAGAGGTTGTGGAGTCTCCTTCTCTGGAGAGATTCCAAACCTGCCTGGACACAGTGACCCTGGGCCCCTTGCTCTGGGTGACCCTGCTGGATGGAGCAGGGGGGTTGGACTAGAGATCTCCAGAGATCCCTTCTAATCCCCCCACCACCACTCTGCAACTCTGTGACTTTCCAAAGCCTTGGGAATCATTTAGCTGCTGCATGAGGACACGGAGGCAGGGAGAAGCCAGCCAGGCCCCTGTGTGCAGGAATGGGGCCGAGAGCTGCACGTCCCACCGACTCCGCATGACGCTCGGTGTCGGGGTGCTGCTGGCGGCAGCCACCCCGCTCCCAGGAGCCTGGTTTCAGAGGCAATTAGGTGCCTAATGATGCAGGCAGACACCTGGTGGCATTTGCACTGGGAATGAGGTGCTTTACATGCCCAGGCATTCCCACAAACCTCACTCGGCATCTACCTGCAGCTGTAAAAGCCTGCAAAAGGCAGAATATTTTCCAACTGCTGCCCGGGAGGTTGCTCTGGGCTGTATAAAAGGCAGTTTTGGCTGTAGACAAGGGTCTTCAGCACGGTGGAGAAGGGCTGGAGGGCACCACTTGCTCAACCAGTCTCTTACAAGAAATACCCATCGCCCCAGGCTTGCCCCTGGCCGCCATCCACGGGGTCCCAAAGCTCAGCCTCTGCACACAAGACCTGTCACCATGTCTAACCTGCTCTTCCAGCATTGCCTTTGGGGGAGTTTAATAGTTTTAAAAGAAGAGTTTAGTAACAGTCTCTGTCCCTTTTGCACAACCACTCCCTCTCCTCACCCATACGTGCCTATACCTCTTATACCTCCAGGCGCAAGGTCCACTTCATTTTGCAGGGCAGGGACAGGCAATAATCCCTGCAGATGTGAGGGTGCAGGGGTGAGCTGTCTGGATGCCATGTCTCATAAGCATCTGGTTGGGTTTCTAAACATAGTGGACAGCAATTTTGCCATAAGATCTCAGGAGACCTCAGCTGGGGTTTGGTTTGGATAACAGTACTTGTAGCCTGAGGTATCAAATGGCTCAGGATGGTGATACGTGGGGGTGTTCAATACATGCTCTAGTGCTTCTCTACTTCCCATCTGCTCCCACATTCCAGCAACAAGTAACCCCTGGACCCCCCACCTGGGCTTTGCAAAGGCTCTTACAGCTTTGTCCCAGCACTCTGTCCCTGCTCTGAGCCCCCCATCAGACCTCAGCCAAAACCTGCCTAGATAGAGCTTTCCCCACCTTGTACTGTCAAGCTGGAAAGCCAATAATCCAGAAATTTATTATTAAACCAAATATTTCTAGGTGACTCCCTCAATAGGGAATTTATTTTAATGCTGTTTGGCAAAAAGTAGAAGTCACGCCTCCTAGTATGTGGTTTATTTCCCACGTTTGTGGAAAGCAGGCAGAGAAAACAAATGGCTTCAGTAACTGTAAAATAATCTATAAGGCAGAGTGCATCTCCTCATCTTCTTTCAGAAGGTTTTATTCAGCTCAGGCTTTCTGTATGATACAGTGATGAATGAAAAACCTGGGAACGGTACAAAGTAACGTTATTTATGGAGAATAGTAAAAGAACATCCCATTCCTTAGCATGCAATTTTGGTAACGGCAGAATTTTGAGATTAAAATGAGATTTCTCCCTCAGATCATTTCAAATCATCCCAAACTTAAACAAGGGTCTTGTGCAGAAGTGGTATTGGCTTGTGTCTTTCAAACATCCATCCCTTGGTAAAGCCAAGGACTGAAAAACCATATACACGAGCTGAGCCCCCCAGTCTTCCTCTCCAGTACACAAATTTTCCCATCAGTAAGCCCTAATCACCCATAAAGTCTCACCCCACCATCACCTGGGACATTCAAAACTAAACTGAACAGAGAACTGGCCTCTATGGCAGCTCAGTAATTTGGTGAGCCCAGGTACCTTGATCTCTGCAAATGACTGTCATAGCTTCAAAGAGAATTTGACCCATCACTGCAAGGGTTCTGCACTTGGGGCAGGTACCCACCTTCCAAAACTGGTCCTCCTGGCTCCAGATTCAGTAAATCCTTCGCAGACATGCTAAAAGTTTGAGCTGGGTGGTGACGGCTGACTTTGGTGGCACGTGCTTTAGTACCTCGCTGAATCGGGGCCCCCACTTGGCATGGCTTTATTTAGAAAATGCCTCATGCTTGCTAAGCTTGGGATAAAAAAAAAAAACCTCTTCTTTTTTTTGTTGTTTAAAATGGTTTGTTTGCAAGTAAATTCACAGTATGGCTGAGGTAGCACATTCATGTTGTTAGGTACAAAGATAATGGAGGATTAAAATGCTGACAAGTGTGTAGAGAGGAAAATGATTTGGTTACCTCTAAGCAATGCAGCAGCAGCTGGAGTGATCCCCGCATCTGTGGCTGCTTCCAGGCAAATTACTGCTTCCCTCCCAGTGCTTCTGACAAATGCTTCTGCTCTCCTGCTTTGAATTGTCAAAGGCAAAAGTTGCCATGAGAAGTGGTTTCCCTCCTTTGGACTTTCTTTTAGCTTTTCTGTGATCAGACTGGAGTATTTCCACAGGGAAAAAAATCCAAGTATTTTTGTGGTGTGAAATTCCCCCATTGTCTGGGTAGGAGGGTGAGTTGAGTCTCTGCACTCGGTGCATTTGTGCACTTTGCAATTTTTCTCATAAAATACCCCAAATGACTTTAATAACGTCTTTAATTCAAGAGTTTCACACATCTGGGGTCAGGTCTGGTGTAGTGTGGTTTTACTGGTATTCCTCCTGGCTGTGCCAAGAGCCCATTACGTGGGGTGACTGAGCTCCCCTTTGGGCCAACCATCACCCTCCTTCTGCCACCTCCAACTCTTGTAAAAACAAACACAGGCTCCCTAAGTGCAATTAGCATCTGAGGAATGCTGAGAGAGGGAGATTAATCATTCATAAACTAAACAAATACTGTTCTGATCCCATTAGCCAACAGACAGCGTCTCCCGTTAATTTACTTCTGTTTGAGGTGTATCTATTAACCCCTTTTAATCGGCTATTATTCTAGTTAAACTCTTAGCTAGGCTTAGTTATCAGAGGAAGGTACCCTTCTGACATGAGATCAAATTAAGATTATGGAAAACCTGTCAGGAATGAAGAGCCTTGTGCTTGTAATTGAGTTATAACCTAATTAAAAAAAAAATGAGGTATGCTTCCAAGGAGGGTCCTGCCAGCACAGCTTCTCCTGATCATCCTCTTCCCTCCACTGAGGTCCCTCTGCTGAATTTTGTCAGCTTAAACTGAACCAGACAGGTGTCATCATCGTCTGCCTTAATGTGCTCACCCCTGACACGCGCAGCTTTTCTCCGTGCCTTCCTCTGTACCTACGACAGAGTCGAAAATCTAATTTTTTTTTTAAATGTCAGAGAGGCACATAAAGTTAATATACTTACCAGTTTGCAGCCCTCCACTTAAAGTCAATTACTGGCGGTGGATACGTACGCCCCAGCAGCGCGGCTGCCTGCTACGGGACGGGCTCATCTTGCCTCCTCTTTTAGGGACCGTGGTGTCCAGAGAAAATTTAATATTTTAAACTGATAGTAACAGTGTATTAGATCTCCAGGCTTCTGAGGTCATCTTCCTGAGTAGCTTGTTTCTGCCCGCATCCGTGAGCAGGAGGTAGCCAGGGAGCTGCGAGGAGAAGCGCGTGCCCTGGAGATGCTGCCGGCATCCAGCATCATGGCACCCGGTCACAGTGCTGGTGGTGGGTCAGTTGGAGCAGAAGATGCTTTCCCACTTTAGGATCACTGGGCTGTGTTTAATGCCAGAAGTGAATGTCAATGGAGCAAGGATTCATCTGTCATGAGCAGGACCACCTCCCACTAGACCAGGTTGCTCGAAGCCCTGTCCAACTTGGCCTCAAACACATCCAGGGATGGGGCATCTACAGCTTCTCTGGTCAGCCTGTTCCAGTGTCTCATCACACTCATAGTAAAGAAATTCTTCCTAATATCTAATCTAAATCTATCCTCTTTCAGTTTAAGACTATTACCCCTATTACTGCACTCCTTCATCAAGAGTCCCTCCCCATCTCTCTGATAGGCCCCCTTTAGGTACTGAAAGGCTGCAATAGGGTCTCCCCAGAGCCTTCTCTTGTCCAGGCTGAACAACCCCAACTCTCTAAGCCTGGCCCTGTAGGGGTGGGGTTCTAGCCCCCTGATCATCCTCATGGCCCTTCTCTGGACCCACTCAAGCAGGTCTATGTCTTTCTTCTGTTGGGGGCCTGGAGATGGACACAGCGCTATAGATGAGTTCACGAGAGTGGAGTAGAGAGACAGAATCACCTCCCTTGATCTGCTGGCCACATTGCTTTGGATGCAGCCCAGGATGTGATTGGAGGAAAAGGCTGCCTCCTGTGTCACGACAGGCATTGCTCACCCAGCACCCAAATTTTCTACTTTTGGGTGTGTAGCTACTGCCAAAGCAGAGATGGCTTTTCCTTTGTGGGCAGCCCCCGAGGGGCTTGGTGCTGGGGCTGAGCCCGCTTCTAGAAGTCAGCCCTGCAGCCATGGAGGCAGGAGAGCTGCTGTGGAAATGAGCATTTTGACAAAACAGCTCGCTTCCTATTTTAAGCACCAGAACAGCTCAAACGCATTTTGTTTTCCTCCAATTCAGACCAGAATTTTCAGAAAAGTTTGCAATTTCTTCCTGAAAATCTCGGTGTCAATGATACCCATTTTCATGCCCATGCTTCCACACCAGGGGGTCATTTCCATGACAGCTCCGCGTGATAACCCAAATAAAAGAGAAGGAAGAAAGTCTCACCTGAACTGCCCAGCTCTCAATTAGCAAAAGGCAAATAACTCTTATTTTCTCTCTCTCTTGCTTCTTGGGCTGTGATGGCTGATGAGACTTGCGAGATGAGAGCCCTCCCTTCTTGCTTCAGTGCATAAATACTGCATCTTCGGGGATTTGCTTCGGTTAATTTAGGAGCTGCTTGAACTTTGCTTAAAGGCGCCT
The DNA here is from genome assembly GCA_025345505.1 of Todiramphus chloris collaris. NCBI lineage: Eukaryota > Metazoa > Chordata > Aves > Coraciiformes > Alcedinidae > Todiramphus > Todiramphus chloris. Next base: position 8,365,711 of record JANVCC010000271.1, on the reverse strand, counting down.
GCGTGTTGCTATCCCTTGGAGTCACCCGATGTATTTGTCATAGCTGAACCTGCAGTTCATTAGAGGTACAGAGTCAGCTAATTATTCCCAGAAAATGTAGTATAATTTGATGAATTATGCATAAAATACTAACTAATTGTGGAGTTCCCAGATACATACATAGACTGCAGGGCAAATGCTTCCCCACTTGAGGGCTATATACAAACACGAAACAAATAATACATATATTTAACCTAGGGTTGTGGGCAGGTTGGCCACACACTGAGGATGTGAGCCCTTGGGGAATGTGTTGCAGAGATGCAGGGTCCCCTCCTGTGCTCAGCCTGTGGAGAGGGGCTGCCAGGCTCAGCACTGCCCCAGGCTGGACTTTACAGTGAAGTCTCCACTGATAGGATCGTGATCTCTAAGCCAAGTTAGTTTGAGAAGATCTGAGTTGAATTTCATAGATATTGGGCAAAATACTGTCTTTTCCCTGCAGAGAGGTTGCGGTGCAGCTCTCCTCAGTGGCTCTGTAGGTAGGTAGCATCCTCCTCTCAGCCCAGGTGCACTGGAAGGATAAACCCCCACCACACTGCCAGCCCCTGTGAAGCCCCAGCGAGGTGCTGGGGAAACCCTCCCCTCCCAGAGACACGGCAGCCAGGGTGCCCCAGGAGCTGACCCATGGACATTCACTTCAAAGATGCAGATCAGCAGGAGCAGTCCTCCTCCTCTGACAGACACTCATTTCAGAGTTCGCCAGCGTGCTTTGGAGACATGAAAATCAATAGAACAGAGGGAACAATAAAGTTTCATTGTTCAGTAATGAGGTAGACAGCATCTATCACAAACTCCCAAAGTGCTGCTCACTGCAGGATTCTTCTTCACTGTCTCTTCCCAGCTGGAGATAAAGAGCCTCTGGCGCTGAAGCTGGACCTCAGCTAAATAAGAGATGGGCTTAGCTGGAGAAATCTGAATTCTAGAAGATGATCATCCGTCCATGGCCAGACTTCATTGCTTCTTCTTCTTGCATGCAATCTTGTAGCAGCATCCCAATACTTTCAACACAAGATCTTGAGATGGATGCTGAGTCCCAAATCCTGACCTTCAAAGGGTCCAGAAGCTCATGCAATCATTTAATCTATTCCCACCATAAAGATGTCCCCATCGTCATTGCAGCGGGCGGCACTGCAGTGTGACAGTCAGCTTCTGTGCATGCCTGGTGCCAAGGTATTGGCAACAGTGGGAAACTGGCTCTCTGGAGAGAAGGGAGGACACCAGAGGAGCCACCTCAAGCCCTTCAGCAACAAGGATGTTAATGCAAGCTATTAAATTCTTTAAAACTTTCAAGGAACAAGAGATGGGAGGAAGGGGTGATGTTTGAAGAGCAGTGCTAGAGGGATGGCTGGAGACAAGGAGGCTGGGAAAAGAAAAGACTGGGATAGATCAGCATCAGAGCCAGATCAGCTACCTGCAGAGGGGTGGTGTAGGCAATGTAGAGATAAAGAACAGACCCAAGACTGACAGCAGGAACCGTGTTTGTCCTGAGGTGCAAAGCCCCGGGTGCTGCACAGAGGACTTTGCTGGACAGTATCTGGGGGCCATGAGACACCTGGCTGGTGTTTCAGAGCACAGTGCGGGACTGGGCACTGGCAATGAAGGTTTGAGCTCCCAGCTCCGACCCCTGTGAATCCCCAGCTGCCCTTCCCATCTTCACCAGCAGCACCACCCAGAAAAGCATTTCTTCCCTACACCTGCAGCAGCTTTTCAAAACTAAGTTGTGCTTTATTTAATATTATTTTAACGTATCTTTAAATCGTCTGCTTTTTTCCTTTTTTTTTTTTTTTTTTCTTTTCCTACTTTTTCTGCTGAAGAAGGGGAAATAAGCTGCTGGCTGCGTGGAATACTTTATGCTTTATCCCAATAAACCTTTAAAACCTGAGACAAGGTACATGGTGCAGCATCCAGGGGAATACGGGCTTGTCTCTTGCCGATGCCCAATTCCCTTGTACTGTCACGCTAGCAGGAAGAAATATGCAGTCACCCTTGCTGCATATTCTGGCAGGGTTATTGTCAACTTATTATTTTTTGACTCAAAGCCAAAAACGAAGGGCATTTGCATCTTGCAATTTTGCTGTTTGCTTGTCTTGCTTATGTCGCTGGAAATGACCTACAAGGAGTCAACAGCAGGCAGCTAGGACAATACAGGAGTGGAAAAGAGATGAAGCTGGAAAGTTCATATCTCACCCTAAAACATCCCACAATATTTAGTTGGTGGGAGGGGAGCAATTAAAAGGAACATGGATGTTTCATCAGTAGATTTATTCTAAATTTGCAGGGGTTTGTGTCACCAGAAAGCAATGGGATTTGGATTTCTCCCTGAAAAAAAAAGAAGGAAAAAAAAAAAAGAGATCTACAGTTAAAATAAATATTGCAACCAGATGCTAGACCTGTGCATGGAGATGACTCTCATTAACATCCATGCAGTCAATGCAGAGAAAGGACCCACCTTGCTTGCCTTTCCTTTGTTTTATCTCACACCCTGTCTTAACAACATCATTTTGCATCTTAAAGTCTGAGGATACTTTACTGGAGGGCAGCAGAATTTACATAGATGTGATAATGAAGCTGCACAAATATAATTTACTGTAAGTGCCACTGAATTATATAACAAAGAAAAGGTGATGATCTTTGTGAAATATTGCCTCTCACCCAAAACAAAAAGAAGGCCTGAGAATAATATCTTCTTAAAGACAGTTTTGCATAATTGCTCTGTACATCTGACAAGGCTGGAATATACTTTTTCTTTCAGGTGTCAAAGACTCAGCATTGACTGAATGAGTGGTGCACTCTGCAGTCTTTGGTGCAATGCCTGGTGCATTACGCTCACGTTGGGAGACGCCTCCTCCGTGCTTATGAAATGGTTAATTTTCAAAGATAAGAAGAGTTGCTGTACAGCAATCAAATGGAAGCTAATGCACACCTAAGACTGCAGGCAGCGGCACTTCGAGCTGCTGGCATCGCATGAAGAGTGAAAAAAAAAAAAGACATAAAAGACACATGAATTTTAGATAGATGAAGAAAATATTCTTCATCCACACACCTCTGTGCTCTGGTGACGATAAAACTTTACACACACATCTGTGTTGGCCCATACTCTTTCAGGCTGATCATAAGCACCAGAGCATCTACAAAAGAAAGAGGATAAAAAAAAAAAAAAAAGGACTGGCTTTGGAAGAGGGGGGTCCCATATCTCCTGTCTCCTTCACGGGAATAATCTTATCAGAGTCCCTGGAGTTATTTTCCTGCTTGCAGGCAGCGGGACTTGATGGAGGAGGAGAGCAATAGGGACAGGCAGTCTGCAAATTATGTAGGTGCAGGACCCAGCCCTGACTCACGGCACAATTTGGATGCAAGGAGCCACCGACACAGATGCAGAACACCTATAACTTCATTTACTTCCTCGTCTTTAGATGCTCTGGAGAAAGCAAAAGCAGAATCCAAGTGTTGCAAACACCCAAAGCCCCTGTTACCAGCAAATCTCTCCTTGAAATGTCTTATCTCATCAAAGATCCATTTCCAGGTTGCTATGTTTGTCCCCTCGTGCCAAGACCCTATTGCCATAGCCAGTGATGTCCTAGTGACCTATGTCTCAAGGTCACAAGTTTATGAACTTGGCAAATGTGCTTGTTGTTCCCTTTTTTTTTAAACACACTTCGAGGTGAAACCCCTGGAAGAAAGCCTTACACTGCAGCCGTCTTTTGAGCTTAATCTGGAGGATTTCTCAGGTTGGATCACTTTTCTTAGGATATAGTGTCCTTGCCAGTTAGCATCTTGCTGGGTCTCATCATTTTAAGGCAGATCCCATCCTCTGTTCCACATATGAAAACAACTGGGAGCATCACAGTGTGAGAGGCTGCTAAACCAGGCTCTCACACCTAATGGTCATCAGGCAAAATGAAATAAAATTAAATATATAAAATAACATAAGATAAAATAATAAAATGAGTGAAATGCTCATGTAGTTAGTAATTACTGAGCACAACATCCAGGGAACTGCTTGGGCTCATCCTTCTAGATGATGTGGAGGCTTTGTAGGAGACACGGACAAAGTGCTCTTAGTTCCCTTCTTCTGCAGATGACTCTCTGTATCCTCCACTTCGTGATTGTTTATTTCTGAGGTAATTATCGACTGTAGAGAGAAAGCTGCTGCAGCATGAAGCACAGTGAAGCTCTGATGGGTGGGAGGGATGCCTTTCACCAGCTGTGTTCATGAACCTACCCTGCTCATATCTACCAATGCCACCTGCAGCCAGGACGGGTCTTCTAAAGATGAGCAAGCCCCAAAAGGGGACAAAAGTGGGAGAGCACAGTGTGTTGCTCTCTTTTAGAGGCAACAGGAGACTAAAATGGCTGCTGCACTCAAGGGGCAAGGAAAGGCTGGTGCTGAAGCATCCCAAAGGACTTTCCCTGCCCCTTGAGTTGGAGCGGGAAGGCTGGAGCTGGTTTCCATTCGGTGTGCACAGTCACAGCTGACCCAAAGGGTGTCCCACCCCCCGGCTGATGACAGCATGGTCACACACGGGTCGTTTTAAAACACAGCATCTGGAGTGTCCCTTCCAAAAATATCAAGGCAGAGGAGCAGCAGGAGGTGCCTTATCTGCTGGTGGTTCTGCACAGGAGAGAAATCCCTGGGTGGCAGCCTGGGGAAGAGGGACTGGGACCAGCTTTGCAGGCAGCCCCCGGCCACCCATCACTGACTCAGCAACTTCAGACAGCAAGAGAAAAAAAAAAAAAAATTATTCCAGGAGGTTAAATTGATTGCCAAGGAGGTCCTACAAACTTGACAGCCTCCGAGCGGCTCAACTTCATTTAAGTTATTTCAAGGCAATTCCAGGAGGGCAAAGAGGAGAGCGGCACAGGGAGCCACAACCACCAGTCTGCTCTTAAAGAGCACAGTCACATTTTCCCCGGACGTTTTCTTTTCTACTCCTTCTCTTCAAGGGAGCAAATTTCTCGCAGATAAAAAACCTTTTTTTGTTGTTGTTGCTTTGTTTTGTTTGGTTTTAATGCAGGGGTGAATGTAGAGTGGGGCAGGAGCTGGCCCACAGGCTGAGCTCTGCACTGGAGAAGCAGGAGCATCACTGGATGGCTACACTTCAGGAGGCTACAGCAGAGCCCCTCACGCGGTACCACGAGCACTACAATTAACTATTGCACTGTTGGATACCAAACAAATTACCTGAGTGGCTGCTCTGAGGCACTCGGGCTATGGAGGAAGCAGATGATGTGCTATTTGCCAGATATTTTCATGAGTAGGAGATAAGAGAGGCTGGAGGAGAGCGAATCAATGCCTTTTTTAGATCTATGGTGCTTGAGGCATCTGTCAATGCTGGAGAGTAAATATTTACTTTTCAACATAAAGTCCATATAATCACTTTTCTATCAGTCACTTACTGCTTCTGAGTGTTTCTTACTACAATGTTGATATTTGCATTAGCTACTTACATCGGCTAGAAGATTCATACAGTTGTCAACCGCATTTAGGCTTCAGCTGAAAATCCCCAGCTCCTGTACCACAGCTGCTGCGATTGCTGATGGCAATTGAAAAGAGAAAGCTGAGATACTTCCCACAGCAAACAGCAGACAGAGATAAAGACGGAGCTACAGCATGAAGGTTATAATAATAGGCTCTCTTGTGCTCATTAAACGAAGAGTCGCATGGGACACACAGCGTGCAAACGTGGGCAAGAGACACAAAGCTAGAGACAGTAGGAAAACTTAAATTTGGAGAGAGGAAGTGTTATTATGCCCATTTTACTGATGGGGGAACTGAGGCACAGCGGTAGGGAATGACCTTGCTCAAGGTCAGATGCAGAGTTTTCCCTGAAGATGAGAAGCTGAACCCAGAGCTAGAAACCGGGAGCTCAGTAAAGTTCCACAGGGTCATTTCTGCTCCTTGCTCACTCAAAACTGGCAGGAAGTCACTCGTGCAAATGTGTTCAGGTAGACGGAGAGAAGAAACAATGTTGGTTGACCTGAGCAATACCCAGGGCTCAGTGCAACTCTGGTGTGGATGGGAAGGAGGGAACCACAGGCAGTATCAAGCACGGCTGAAGGCTGGGAGAGAACTCTGCTTCAGCCACGCATCCCTACTCAAAGATACCAAATGAATCCAATCAGAAGCTTCAGAAATGACCCCAAGTATCAGGCAAAAAGTCTCAAGCAGGAGCTACCACCTCAGCCATCAGAAACTACTCTCAAACTTTTGCAAGAGGAGGGAGGCCCAAGAACCAGTGAGGCAGGGGGAGGCAGCTGGAGCAATGCGGTGGCATGGTGCCCAGCGAGGCACCTCATCCTCATCACACAGACTTTTGTGTCCCTGTGAGGTTTATTCCCAGCATCTGGAATACACTGAGGGCACTGCAGGGTCTGGTGTTTTTTCAAGATGGGAAAAGTCACCCAAACTGTGGGCCAGAGATCTGGGAGAGGTGAACTCAATCCATGCTAATGATCGAGATTAATTCTCAAACTTAAAAAAAAAAACACCACCAAAAAGCTCAGCCAAACAAACTAATATGGTTTATGGCTTAAGGAGGCCTCAATAACAAGCTTTGCTGGGATATCAATCTCCACTTCCATCTTTCCTGGCAGTGCTCCTGTGTACGAAACGCTATGGGCCAGACTCTGGCAGTTACTCCTGCTCACCCCCACCTTGCTTTACAAGCACTAATTCAAACTGATGGAGCTCTTCGTAGAAAAAAAAAAAAAGCTGCTTCCCCGTGTGCGGGTGGCAGGACGTGGCCAGCAGATCAGCGTTTTGTGACCACACGCTGCTTTCCCCCTTTCTCTTCCCTCTCTCCCCCCATCCTTCCCGCAGCGAGTGGTCAGCGTTCTCACCGCCCCGGCGTGTTGACATGCCAGAAATATCTCTGCTTCGCTGCCTCTGCTCTTGGAAGTATTTTGCTGCTCTCTCACCTCTCCATGAGAGAGACACATTCATCTGTCAGCTTATCGGAGGAATTTCCAGCAATCTGTGGCAACGTTACAAGTCTCAATCTTGCTGTAAGTACCTAAAGCCAATTAGCATACAAGATGTTTCCCTCTCACATAATGCACCAGTGGCCTAAGGGCTTTTTTTTCCCTACATCGTCTTTTTCTGTCTTCCTGGGGTGGGTTGTTTTTTTTTTTTTTTTTTTGGGTTGGTTGGGGTTTTTTTTGTTTTGTTTTCAGGTCTGAAAGCAAATAGAAGCACACGGCAGCACCCACCCAGTGTGGAGGGGGCATGAGAGAAGATCCATATAGATTGGAAAGGATTCATCTTTTAATAAATCCCATGGCAGGGGCATGTAGGGGGGGGGTCGGGGAGGGTCCCGCTGCCCGGGACCGGAGGGATGAGGGGGCTCGGGGGGGGGTCCCACTGCCCGGGGCTAGAAGGGTGATGGGGGTCCAGAGGAGTCCCGCTGCCTGGGGCCGGAGGGATGCGGGGAACGGAGGCGGGTCCCCGGGGCCGGAGCGGCTGGAGCTGCTGTTTCCCGCGAGTGCCCTCTCCTGGAAAAAGCCTCCTCTCCACGCGTGCCCCCTTCCATCTTTCACCGGCCGAGGAGATCAGACACCTGGTCCTAACGGCAGTGATGGTTCACGTATCATCCCCCTCCCCGTTTCCTCTGGCCTGTGAGCACACAGCTCGGTGCCAGGCATCCCCCCGGTGGTACCCGTCTCCAGCCGTACCCTTACGTTTATTTTGGGGCATAATCAATCCTTTTGGCGTGCCAGCTTTCTCCTGCCAACGGAGCCCAAAACACTGCTTTGGCAGGGTTGGCTTTGCCCACGTGCTGGCAGCTGGGTGGTGGCCGACAAACTTTCTCCTTCCCATCCAGCATGCCCTGTGCATCCTAAAGGAAACGCGACACTTACCTTCCCCTTTCCCGGGTATTCTGTTTGGGGTAGATCTATGCTTTTTGCAAAAGATTGGGTTTAGAGACTCAAAGCTGCTGCAACAAAGCTGGCCCACAGCCCTACCGGGGTGTTTCTCATCCCTCTGAGGACGTTTCTCATCCTCATCTGAAAATAAAGCTCTGACGCCAAGCATTGCTCCTGGAGTTGGTTTCACACGGGTGGGGATTGCTCTAACCACAGATTTATAGGGGCGGATTGGGACGCAGCTCTGCACCTCTTTCCTGCAGCAACATCTCCCTTCCCACCTCCCCCCAGTTAGAGCACTCCAGGCCAATGAATCTTACCCCCCCCCCCCCCCCACCTTTTCTTCTAAACTGGGGCATAAGCAGCTTTACCATCATTCTAGCAATAGTTATTGTTACAAGCAATTAAAACACCCAGCGATCTGATGGCTGCGCGGAAGGCAAAGGTCCTTCCCACTGCGAGATCCCGGCAGATGAACCAGCTACGAGGAGCTCAGGCCAATTTGTTTCCTGATAGATAATGATGGGAGTTCTCACCAGGGATCTGTAATTTTCTATTGATGAAAACCTGCCTTTTCTGATTTGCAGGGTTATCTGTCTTTCTCAACTTCAGGGCTCTTGCCAAATTCGCAGGCAGCCCTGTGAAAGTGCCGTGTCCCACAAGAGCCATGTATTTTAATATGAAGTAGTTTTCTTTGCCCTGGAACCAGGAGCAGTTCTCCATGCTGACAATCCATAAAAGACCTAATGACCCATCTGAGGGACGTTAAGTGGCACGGTGGCCATGGCAGGCAGAGAATTTGTTTGTTCTTTTGCCCCCCCACCCCACCCCGTTTGGGAGTCTGATTTCTGGAGAGGATCTTTGAGGGTAAATTGGATCTTCAGAGATCTTTTAGAGTTGAATAATGAAATATCAGGCTGAAGGGTGGCCTAGCCTTCAAATTTAAAAGCCCAATGTGGTGTGCTCCAGCAGGGCTGGCAGCCTGCAACAGCCTCCCCAGACCCCAAAAAAGTGGATTTTTCAGGCGAAAAACCATTATTGCTTTCACCAAAAGCTTGCAAAAGCGACTGCCAATTTGAAGGTGTTTTTGTCCTTTAACTTAATTTGCTCTGCTTATAATTTAGTGCCTTATAAAAGAAAACTATTTACGATGTACTGTATTTTCATGATCTATAGTTAACATTTCTGTTTAGCTGGGAACTACAAGCCGGCTTCATTCAGTCTCTGAGAAATGTTGGGGGTATTTAAATGCAAAATTAATCTTTGGAGGTCAGAGCCCTTCTGGGCTGCTGATGGTGCAGATGGGATGGGGAAGGTCTCCACCACCACCACCGTTGTAGTGGGAGGACTGGATTTGCTCATGGAGGTCTGATCCTGACCACCCCACACATAGCCATGGTAGTTTCTGGCCATGTATTTCCTCCCCGATCGACCTTCATAGCTGCCAAGGGCGTTTGCTATTAAAATAATTCCCCACCAGCACCCAAAAGCAAACAAGTCAGGGTGCAAAGCACTGGCTGTCCCAGCTGAGAAACGAGGAGGTCATCTCATCTGTGATCAGCATCCCCGAGCCCTCAGCATTTAGCAGCCAGCACCAAGATAAAAAGGGGGTTGCATCAACCCCCCAAGATCTTCCCTCACTGCCTCTGAGATGGACTTAAAACCTGTTTGTCCAGGGGCTTGTGAGTTCTCCAGCCTTCAAGAGTCCTGTTACACATTGAAGAACTTCCCTTTTTTTTTTCCCTTCTTTTTTTCTTTTTTTTTTCCTTTTTTTTTTTTACCCTTGGAGTGCCCTAATTATACAGAGCATTGATTTTACAATGCATTCATGGATTGATTGTGCTGCCACGCTCCTCCCACAGGAAACAGCTTGCACATGAGCACTTTTTGATCTCTCCAAAGTATTCCCTAAGGTGAATCAATGGCTCTTGCATCTTGTCTCTCGCTTGTTTAGGGGAAGCTGAAGATCTCTTGCTACTGAAATGAGCTTGAAGAAAAATATCGGAAGGGAGAAAAAGAGAAGGAAAATGATTCACTTCTTCCCCTCCCAAAGAGATTGTCTCATGTACAGCAAAATATGTTCTTGTTAACATAATGTTCTCATCCAGCTCAGCCAATTGCAATCTTGGAGGAAGCATGGGAACTTCCATATCATTATCTTTAATAAACTGGCCAAGATAAAAGTAATGATATCTTAAGAAACAGAGTGCATAATAAAATATATATCTATATAAAAGCATGAAATGACAAGCTAAAATGAGGAGAAAGAGGCAATTTATGTATTTTATGGCTTTGGCACCTCTGGAACAGAAATCTTGAATACAGTGCTGTTAACCAGCCCAAACTTTTTAAACCAGACCGTCTGTTTTAGGCTAAATGCAGAGTATTAGCTCCTGTTCCTCATGATACCCTGTGAAGGGGGTAATGGATTAAACTCAGATTCAGGCTGAAGGCTCTAATCCCTGTGTCTTAATGACTGTACATGTCACCAGCCCTGCTCTGGGAGGGCCTGATCCAACCCTTCGATGCCACAGAGACCCCCAGTAACCTCCAGTCCTTTTGCATCCGATGCAACTAGATTTACAACGAAAAAAAAAAAACAACCCAAACCCAAAAATCAAAACAACCAATCAAAAAGCCTTGACCTTGAGCAAATCTCCCCAAATTATGAATTAATTCAGAGTTAGCACCGAGACCTTCGCTGGATATTAAAGGGGCAATTTCTGCTGCCAAAAGCTTCATATAAAGGGTCTGATTTCCTCTTGGGTTAATACTGACGAGAGCACTTCTGCCCGTTAGGTTGCTCAGTATTAATTTCAGTCTGTACAGGGTTCATTTCAACATGCTCTGCTGAGAGCTCTGCTGATTGCAGTGGTTAATTACCAGCCCAGCATTGGCTCTTTAGCATGTGGTAGCAGCGTGCCAGCCTCCAAGGGGTCCTGAGCCCCAAGTAGGACCCTGAAGCTCTTGGGAATCTGCACGCTGCCCTTCAGCCCCTGCCAAAAGTGAGCAGAAGTTCTGTGCATCCCTTTATCCAGCAGTTTCCAGAGGAAAAGCTGGTAGGATGGAAAGGGGAAGGCAGATCCCTCTTGCTCAGCAGCTTACCGGGACTCAGCCTGAAGTCAGGGGATGGCAAATAGCAACTTTTAATCCGGGTCTGCCCAAGGTTATGATGCTCTGTCCTCCCCTCCCTGCCACACTGCCTCTAAACTCTGCATTGCAGCACGATGTTGGGTTTCTCTCTCAGTTTTCAGGAGCACGGGCACCCACCCTTGGAGCACTGCTGTGCAGGTGTGTAGGTTCATGCAGAACATCCTGTTATTTGTAAAATATATATATATATATGCATATGAAATATAAAAGCAGTTTATTTCTTACCTGGTGAGCTGAAGGCTCTGATTGCTGGCTTATATGAAATATTTAGATCATGCACAAGAGATAACTCATAAGATATAATGTTGATGTATGATGGGAAGCTAGTCTTTATTATCACAGGTGTAAATTTTCACACCTCTGTTATCAATTTTGCAATTATAACTGGGTTTCCCGGTAAAATAATTTACTACTCACTACCATATAGAATGAAGAAAATGAACATTTATCCGCCTTCAACTCAATTAAATATTCATCGTTCCCCAAAAAAGGGGGAGAGAGGATTTAAATCACTTCCAAACTGTTCTCCAGCATTGCTTTTTTTCTTTAAGGAGGAAGAAGTCTGCCTCTTGAAAAGCATAGATTTGATGCAAAAAAAAAAAGACAATAGAAGTGTAATACATTCAGGGATGCGGCACAGATTTGGCTCATCAGTCACTTGTGTTGTGGGAGTCCAAAACAGTAATAAAATCAACACAAATCCAGCTTTAGCACAAGAAGAGAGGGCTGATTCTCAAGTCAGATGAAAGCAGCATCATTCCAGCTCTGATTAAAGCGAGCAGGTTGTGCTTGGAGAGCAGGGAGCATAACAAAGTTCGTTCTGGCTCGTGGCTTTCAGCGCGGATGAGCAAACACTGAGCAAACGCTGACCTTTCCTCATTTTTACCTCCTCTGGGAACTGAACATTTTGTGCAAGAAATTTGAGATTTCTTTGTTTGCAAGTAGCAGTTTTGGTGCTTGGTGGGTTTTGGGGTGTTTCACTTATCTTTATGAGTTCATGCCGGACTCACGGAGAGTTGACTCCTCTTTTCCATGGGAGCTTGATGCTGAGCTGTGAGCTCGGTGGCATCTCATCTCCACTCCAGCACTGGCAGACAACTCATTTTTAAGGCTAAAGATAAATATCAGATACTTTCTCAGCACTGCCCCCAGGGCTGAAGCTGGGTGCTATGGAAGAAGCTAACTTCACAACTGCAAAAAAAAACCCCAAAACTCATTATCCCAATCAGCATTAATTACTCAGGAGCTTATCTCACAGCACTTTCCTCCTTCTCTCCTGTTTTTCTGCCGACCTGCCTCTGCTCTGTCAAACCTTCCATCATCAAATCTGTGATTTCTCATGGCTCTAAACATGCTCGAGTTGTTGGCTAATTCTCAGCGAGACTTTTATTCCAAAGGCTTCTCCAACAGCCTGATTATATAATAACAGCTTGCTCATTACCCCGAATATAAATAGTTGAAGTATCCCCCGAGAATGGACACAGCTGGTGGAACTTCCCATATTAGCACCGCATTAATATTTATGGCAGCACTGTGGAAGTATGCAAAATATTGGCATCCCTCCATGCAAAAGTTTACACATCTGTCATTAGTGACTCTGCCCCAACATCACAGGCAGGTTGGGGAGAGAGAGAGGGGAGCCCGCAGCCCGGCTGAAAGCACGAGGAGACAGCTCCAGCTCTCATCCAGCACCATGTTCTCTTTTCACCCGGGGAGGGAGGGATGGATGGGAGTCCCCTCTCCCCACCAGTGCCTGTGTGCTCTCTATGGCCACCGGCATCCAGCTGATTCATGGGGGTTTGTTTTGGCTTATGAAGTGAAATATTAAAGGACGTGATGAGAACCAGCTAATTGTACATATAACCTTTAAGATGTCTCGGACAGGATTCCAGCCTTCACCTAGGGTTATAAAAAGAAAGTAATGGGGCCATAAAAACACATTTAAGTATGCCTTTAAAGTTAAGGAGAGTTTAATTGCGGGCGCTGGGGTGCCTGGGAGGAGAGTCTTTCACAGGTAGTATGTTCCTGGGAGAGGCTCAGCAAGGACCAGGCTCAGCATTGAGCTCCCGGGCTTTGCCTGCCCTGAGGGGCATTGGTTTGTTCTAATAAATGTCCCAACTGCAGGTCAGATTGTAAAGGAAAGTGATATTTAATGGCCCAGATTCTCCACCAGTGTAAACCAGCCCCTCCACTGCTCGCGCTGGGCTCTGGCTTGGTTTGAATCCAGGTGTTACTGACCCATCTACATGACCTTGGGGAGGTCTAGAGCAGTTGCGATGGGACAGCCCCTGCCAGGTTCACAGCAGCCTGAGAAGATGCACCAGGGGCCCTCTGCATCACCATGTCCCACCCAGGCAGGACCCTCTGCCCTGCAGCACCCAGCACCCTGCACTGCAAGAAAAGGAAAATGGAAGAGGGGAAAGGAGAGGGTTTGGGTTTTTTCACTCATGGTGACTTTTAGTCCTGCAGGTCAGGATGCACATTAAACTGTGGCCAACTGCAGAACTGGTTTGGTGCCCCTGGAGGGCTGTGCCAGGCAGCTGGGGGTCACTGTGGGGATGCTGCAGGCAGGAGCATGCCCAGGGCAGGCAGGGGAGCTAGCCCCAGCCTCCCTAAATGCAGGGTGAGATTCTGCAAAGCATCGGGAGGCAGGAAGGAGCTGAGCAGGCTCAGCGATAGCTGCACACGTGCAAAGGTGTAGAACAGAGCTCAATCAAGCTGCTGCTTTATATTTATTTAATTTTTTAGCTAGAAAAAGCTTTTATTGAAGGGAAGCACAGGAACAGAAAGCAGAACAAAATCAGTAGCATTTCTAGTGACTATACATCCAGGAACACCTTGAGGCTACAGTATAACTCTCAGAGCCTGGGTTTGCAGGCTTGGCCACAAGAAATTCCCACTTGACAACTGTCTGATGAACCTCAAGGGACCAATAAGTCTGAATGACAGCTAAATGGGGACATGCAGACCTCAGCGACATGCCTCACGGAGCTGCAGGAGGTACATTACCAGCTGAATTACCCTCTCAGAGGTGTTGGTGTGGTCGGAGAAGGACAGTGCTCCAGTTGTGTGTTCCCAAGCCAGTATCCCGCTGAGCTGCTCTGACACCAAGGGATGCAGCTTCGAGCTCAGCATTGCTATTCTGTCATCACTCAGCTACTGCCAAGGGTTTGCTCTGCAGTGGGAAGCACCAAAGTCTTTGAGTATTGGCACTTTTCAGAAGAATCGGTATCAGCTCCGCTCTGTCTGCCAGCTTGGGTCTGCGAAGCGTCAAGGGAAGAGACGTGCAGTAAGCGCTTTGCTTCTCCATCAACCAGTCAATCCCACATTCCCCTCGGAGCCAACGTGGACGGAGCAAGATACAGCCTGCTGGCAACGGTATAGATAGTGCAGGGGGTTCTCCCCCTCGGAAATGTGGCCGGTGAGCCAGCTACAGAACAGCGAATATTTGGGGCCAATTCCTCGCAGGAGGTTTAGTCGGTGGATGCACCGACTCATCCCTCGAAGCTGAGAGCGATGTGGGAGTGCAGACAGAGGAGTGACAAAGTGACCTGCTGATGCTCGCCCTGTGAGAGCCAGGGAGGGGAAGGGCAAGCAGGGTCCTGGCTCCGGGAACCTCCGTCCTCTCTGGTGCTTTGGGTAAAATTAATTGATAAAACATAATCGCTGTATCAATGCCTTTTTAGAAAAGATAAAGTGCGTTTCAAAGCTAATTTAGGCCTGCAGACAAATGGCTTAAAGAAGAGCTACTGTGCTGAAAAATGCCCATGTCATTTTTTCCCCAAATCATAGTTTCAATGCACACAGCCTCAGCCTGACATTCTGAATTATGGCTTTTATTAAACATTAGTAATAGAGTGCACTTAAATCATGGTTTCCCTGTAAAAGAGAGATGTGTTCAACTCAGATCTGCACATTTTAATGCCATATTTCTTCCTTTTACTCTCCCCGCAAGATAAATTTACTTACTCCACAAAAATGTTTTGCTGAAAAGAATAATTCATCCTTCAGCGTCCATCTAATGTACCTTGTGAGTAATGTGAAATGATGCAAAAATTACAATGCACCGGCCATGTCTGGAATGCTTAGATGCCTCCGAGTTAGAGGTTATGCACACACAGTATTGAAATTAGATTTAACAACTATCATCTTTTACAATGTTGCCTTGATGATTTTTTTCCCCCCTTTTTATGGCTTTGATCAGATGCCTCCTGAATACATTGCCGGTTGCAAACCTCAGAATCTGCTACTCTGCAAGCCCTGCTCAGCTATGAGCCAGGTTGCCAATAGCTGCTTTTTTTTTTTTTTTTTTAATTTTTTTTATTTAAAGTGAGAATATTTGTAGCCACAATTTGCTCTAGCAGGCAAAATTCAGATTTTTTTTTCACTGTGAGTAGATCAAAAAATAGGTCGTGGGGTAACCAGACAGCTATGGAAATAGCATCCTCTAGGTACCAATTTTTGCTCTGCTGAGCCCCCAGGCTCTGGTGGAGTGAGGCCATACCTGTACCCACGCCTGGTTGCCCTGGGAATGCTCTGCAGCCTCAGCACGGGGCGAAGGGACCGAGGGCTCCATCCCAGCACGTGTCCCCAGCCCTGGCACTAATTCAGAGCACAGCAGGTCGCTCCTGCCCAAACTCCCCATCCAGTCTTCCCCTCCAGGTACACACAGGCACGCCAGCAGAGCCAGCCCCTGCAACGTGACCTTTCTTTAAAGGACAGCAACCGCACCGTTGAATCAATGTCCCTCTGCCAGGAGCTCTGCATTGGAGCTGCATTGCAGTGTCAGCATCGGGACTGATCCAGCTCCAGCTCTTACCTGATTCGGGCATGACCTCCCGACCTGCAGGTGAGCTCACCTGTGCTGCTCCTTGAGAGGGAGGATGGGGTTTGATATGATAAAGCACCTATAGATATTGGGGCTGGTGGATTGGCTAAAAATCCTGTTAACTCAGCAGGGAGTTTGATTAGCAGGGGAAAGAGCGATATTTAGTAAGCACGGCATATCTTTTGCTTTCCGTGTGTCTGTACCATACTACAAATATTAACTAATTGGTCCCACAAGACTCGTCCAACATTGCTGAGAAGAATAATCCCCCTCTTTTGCCAACTCCTGGTCCCTGGAGGTAGGAGCAAGCATCATCCTCAGCAGCACTCCCCGGGGACACCCCAGCCCTGGAACTCACACTAAGGCACTGCAGGAATATTTATGATTTATAGGTTGATTTTTTTTTTTTTTTTTCATTGGTACCTGGCAGTCCCAGCAGGGTTACGATCCCATTATACAAAGCCTATAGGAAAACCAGTCTTGCAGATTGTTTGCAAGAGAGCTATAAAAATGTGACTAAGAGAAGCAACTTCATATACACCACGCAATAGTTTAGAGGCGTGAAATTCCTAACAGCGTCTCTATCAGCTCTGGTGACAATCCAGAGGCTCGCAGAAAAGGGTTGTCTGAGTTAGCTGCTCTACAAAGAGTCCCCAAAGAGCGTGTAAAAAGGCTCCTCGATTTGACCTGCTGAACTGAAGTCGGGTGAGTTGTTATTAAGACCTGGAATTATTGCTGTGCTGTTGCTGTTTGGCAGCTGACAGCAGGAAAATCACCGGACGACGGACGCTGGCAGTGACTTTATCGATAGCTTGGTGGCTTTGGCTGTCTTCACTACAGTCCCTTCCAGTGAACTTCAGTTCCATTCAAATGTCCTCTCAAAGAGTGTAAGTGCTTCCAAAAGGAGGTGGAAAAACCTTCGGCACATTAGCTAATAACACATCAGAGGAAGTGCCTGGCTGCAGCTGTAACCTCAGTAGCATCTTTACACGGGAGGACGTAAACTGTCTCTGAATTATTTATTGAAGCAAAGACATCAAATTGGACAATTAACCTTGAAAACTTAATTTAAGCACCATAAAAGAAACATCTCCTGAAAAATGTGTCCTTAATAAAAGTCAGAAGTACAAAATGTAGCAGGTTTTGCCATGGTCCGTTGCAGGAACTGGGAACTTCAGCAGGTTTGTCCCCGTGGAGAGATTAGCACTGGAGGTGATTTGGCAGTAACGCAGCAATTTGGAGAACAGGGCAGAAGCATCCCCAAGAGCCCTCTGTGTGCTCCTCTAAAGGATGCTCCTCCTTCACCCTGGATGCAGAGGGGACCCTGGGCAGCCTCAGGCTCTGTCTACCCTGCACAGCCCCAAACAGCCCTGGGGTTTCCAAATGCCTCAGTTTCCCTGTAGGGACAGAGGGAGATAACACAGGAGTGCTGGAAAGGTAACGGATCTGGAGGCTATGAGGTGTCTTCATGCCCTCCTCTAAAAGCATTGGGTCAATGGAGCTGTTCAGAAGGGCTTTACCAGACATGAGGGTTTTACCCAGCCTGGACACTCCTCGTGTTCCAGTTTGGCAGCGAAAGCTGGGTATTCCCCTCCTCGCTCCTGCTCCTGCTCCCCCTTGGTGTCTGCTGTGCTGTGCTATTCTGACGCCACTACACGATGGAAGCTGCAGAAGGCTTCAGCAATTTATTCTGTTTAATTTCCTCTACAAAGGTGTTTTATCCTCCCTAATAAAAAGAGTGGAACTTGATCATTTCTAAAATATTGTCCCTTCTAAATCTTTATGGCTCAAAGTGGACTGAGATCATTAGAAGTTACTTTATGTGCAGCTCAATCAGCTCCAAAGGGCTATCTCAGTCACTCTGTGCTTGCTGAGAGCAGATCCCATTTCCCAGAGGCAAAAGGACAATACTTAATCACTTCCTCGCTTGTTAGGTGTTTTAACAAGTTGTATTAAGCTTCATCAGTTGGAGCTTTCATGCCAGATTAAAAATGATGGTTCACTTCGTTATTGTAGGCCATCATTTGTTTTCTTTTCTTTTGCTGGGCACTCGCGTGCCACTGTAATTTCACATGAAAATATATGACTGATGTCACCCAGAAGTAATTAGGTTTTAAAAGCCTTGATTGCAATAGACACGAACATTACGGCTTTACGGTGCCAGTGCATTGCCATCCATTTTACAGCTGTTGATTCGGCAAGTATTTCATAGATCTGTCAATAGGGATAAGTTAGCTGATGTTGAGTGGAACTATTAATCAGCAGGAAGGAGAATATACATTCTTATTTCTGTGCTTAAACTTGATAGCGCAGTAACAGCCTCCCTGCCCAACTTTGCAACACTCCAAGGCTCCTTCGTCACTGAAGCCAGAGAGCTGCAGGGAAATCCCAGGCTCCTTCAGCGTTAGAAGCAAGTGGCTTTAGCACACCATGGTAGAGAGACCTGTTCTTTGCTGCTCATCTGAATACTTGCTGTTGTATATTGTATTTTAATGCACGGGGGAGAACATATTTGATTATTTCATCCTTCAAATAATATTTTTATAGGGATTCATCAGATTCCAATAAAGGGGGGTGGGGGGGCGGGGAAGGGGGATGTAGCTGTTGCCTTCCCGTTGTGCTCTTTAGGCAGAAAACAGGGCAGAGTCAAGAGCTCAGGGGTTTGCAGCTATTCATTTCAACTGGGCTGAGTTTTCACCTCAAATCTCAACTCTGGTTGCATGGAATTAGCCCACTTATGTCAAAAGGTATTTCTGCAGCCGTGAGAACTATGGAAACCTTCTGGTGTGGTGACCAGCAAGGAAAAAGAGAGAAGTCCAGGGAGGTGAGATCCTGGTCCAGCTGCAGATGAGTGCAAAGCATCCACCAATCTCAATGGGACTGGGAATTCACACAGACAGATAAATACTGATTTAGGTCTCAGAAAAACTGCAGAGCTTGGGAAACAAGGTGGGATTACTTCGGAGAGTTTGTGTACAGCCCAGAAGCCTGAACCATTTCATAGAGTAATCAAAAAACTGAGGGTTTTTCTTCAGGAGAACTGTACTAAAGAGTAGTTCAGCTGCTTGTTTCACTGGTTGCTTCAAGTTCCTCATTTTAAAAAAGTTGGTCCCTTCCCACAAAAGCAGAAGTGATAGATGTTTGCTTTTAAAGAGCATTTCTCCTGCCTCACCCTTTCTTCTGATGTCACCTCCCTGGGTAAAGCAGACCCAGACCATTGCCATCGCTCTCTGCAAGCTGTGCCCTTGAAATGGATGTGCTGGGACTTATCCCAGTACATAACAAACTCATTTCTTCCTGGTTACAACAACCTTTTAATCAAATCTTGGGCGAATGTCCCAGGTAGTGAGCGTGGACTTTGCTGTGCCAAGGACAGAGAGTCCGTTCCAGAGCTGGGGACCTTCTCCCACCCTGTTCACTCCAAACCCTCCAAACCACATCGGCTACAGCTACAAAAACCTTTGAGTCCAGCCAAGTGTGGAAAAGGGGAGCTCTCCTCTGGAGCTCTGCCCCGTCATTGCTTACCCAGCACAGAAGTTGTACCCCGAGGGCTCTCCTCACTGTGCCACACTCAGGAGGTCCAGTCACCCAGGACATACCAGGAAAAAGTTGGCATGTTCAGGTGCCAACTTCTTTACATTGAAGAAGGTAATGAGGAGACTTCTGTCTGCTGTTAATTAGGGGGGGTGGGAAGGACTTTTCCTGCACTCTCGCTTTAAGGAAGGGAGCTCTGACATTTGTAATCATTTGGTGGTCCCACCACACAGGGAAAGCATCCCCTGGGTTTTCCCCCTGCAGTGCTCTGTGTCTGTCTCTCCTCTGCCAATAGCCCCCAGAGAATCTTTTGCTTGACTCCTGACCAAAACAGGGGCTGACTTACACTTTCCTTTTTTTTACCTTTTTTTTTTTTTTCTTTTCCTCCCCCAGAAGAAATTTCTAGACAGCAAACACAGGAAGAAAAAAAGGTTGAATTGCCAGGAGATAAGCACAATTTCACTTGACCCCTGAGCTCTATCGGTCATTCCTAACAATGGGATGTACTCTTATCTCAGCACACCACTTAACACCCATTAATGCTTTGGGGAGTTAGTCCAGCTCTTTACCATACCCATGTAAGGATTTATTTCAAACACCGAGAGGAGGGGGATGACTGGCTTTGGCAGCTGCAGTCTGAAGTGCTGGACTGTCCTGGTCAGGATTCTGTTCACTGTAAAGCTTTACACCAGTCGGTTAAAGACCTATTTAAAATAAAATTAAATTAAATTTTAAAAAAAAAATTATAAAATAAAATAAATAAATCGCTTAGAGCAGATTTGCAGCTGGTGTGAATTGGTGAAGCTCCTGCAGTACACACTGGTGCCCACTGGTGCCAGTTCCCTTACAGGGAGGGCATTGGCATTGCTCCACAAAGGTAGAGAGGCTTTGGTCCCTCAGTGTACATTAATTCATCCCGGTTCATTGGCTGATGGTTACATTGACTTGCAGGAGAGGAGAATCTGGGTTCCTGCTGAGGCTGGAGACAGACCTTGACTTGGGATGCAAGTTCTGGAAGTTTTTGTTGGGAATTTGGAGTTTGAATTGTCTCCGTTTAGTTCATTCTTCTGGGAATGCATGAAAATTCAGGCTGTGCCATAAAGTAAAACTTCTAAAATACAATTATCCTGGAATAACTTAAAATTGGATGAAATTAAATGTTACTTCAAAACTCCTCATCTCAGGAAGCTCCAGGGAAAAACCCTGGGATAGCTGAGAGAGATGCATAGATTTTTGAACCCCTTACGAATATCTTTGGCACTACTGGGCAGAATTTCAGAACTTCAGCACAAGTTTGAAGTGTTGACTTTATAATAGAAACAAAACTGAAATAAAGAGATAAAATGGATCCCATGTCCCTGGCTACAGTGATCCCCATCACCATTCAGGCCAGTACAACCTGCCCTCAGTAGATCATTCTCAGGGAAGAGTGGCATCAGCTGAGAGCTCCAGCGCTGTTAGAGGAGTGTTCCCAGACCGACAGCAAATTTTACTGCATTCCTGTGTCATTAGAGGAATTGCAGAGAAGTTGGCTTATACCACTGAAAAGGAAAAATGAAGCAGTGGCAATAAAAAGAATCATTTTTCTTCCTGATTCTGCTGGAGCAGAAGAGGCTGAAAATTGCAGAAATGAGCTCATCTCTGCCCCATCTGCATCTGTCCCAGGTGACTTGGTCCCAGCCACCGGTCCCAGCCAGGATTTGGAACAACCAGCTTGCCAGCACTGTGAGCACTAAACCCCCTTTGTATTTCCAACTGGTCTTAAGTTTCTCATGGATTTTGATTGAATGCAACAACTGACTTCAGCAAAGTGTGTTTTCTTTCTAAAACGCTTTTCGCCCTGATTCATAACTGGTAGGAAAAAATAATCTATGGAATGAAATATGCTGAGGTTTTAAGCAAATATTTAGGCAAAAAGCAGCTGGTAAATCTCTAATGAACGGCTATATGTAGAGCTAGCACATAATTCACTGCATGCCAGCCAGCAGGGTCTGATCCACCTCCTCTGCTCCTACCTCCTCCTGACGCCCCAGGAGCTGGGGCTGCATTGTGTGCATCAGAGGCAGGCAGCAGGAGAGGAGATGCATCCATCAGCCTTTTTCCAGTCTGTCCTGGGCTCTGGAACAAGAAGATTGATGCTCGGGGTTATTTTCTCTGGTTCAGCTTCTCCTGCCCTGGCTTTAAGGACAGGCTGTTGTATGAGGAGACTCAGGTGACATAGGTCTGAAAGGATCATCCTTAGCAGATGTCATCACTGCTAGATACATCCATGCACTCCCATTCCTCTCCACATACAAGAGCTTAATAAAATTCCACATATCCTATAAAGAATCCCATTTTCCCTTTTACTTTAGTAACACTTTAAAATAATGGGACATTGATACTGCATTACAAAGCAATTCCCTTGGATGGATCCATGGCATAGTTGTTATTAATATCAAGTGAGTTCATGGTGATTTATATTATCATGGTGATTTTGCATCTTGTTTATTACCTTCCAGAGATCACTTTGCAGTGATTTTTAAGGTGGCACGGAAATTACCATGTGAACTGTGCCTTCTAAATCAATGCTGTCTTTTCCTGCCTGATAATAAAGCTTTCTTATGGTTTTCAATGAGCAGATATTAGCTAATGCTTAATTACTGTGGAGGGGCATGTACTAAGCACAGGAGAGTCAACACCATTAATAAAACTCTTGGAGTAACGATAAATCAAGAGGTTCAATAAGGGGAATGTAAAGGAATGAAATGTTCACCTCTGGCATTGCCTTGAGGGGGACCAGGGTCTCACTGTGAGATTTCAGGTGTTCTTGTGAGAGTATTCTGGAGGCATCAATAGCTCCTTGACTCCACCCTCACGGCCCAAAAACTCCTGCTGAAGTGACCCCACACTGCAGTACAACAATACCTGTGCTTCACCCTTCAGAGTTTCACAGCCACTGCTCTTCTGGGAAGCTGTTGTTGACCCAGCCCGCTGCTGTGCAAACCCTCTCACCACTCAATGCTGGCCCCACGCAGAGATGCTGGCTGGGATTCCCTTCATTGATCCCTGACATTATTCCCCATTGATTTGTGAGGATTGAGCTGCAGTTGGCGCTGGAAGCTTGCTATAAATGCATCAGCCGTGACAAACAGGACAGGTTTTGCTCGGGTGATGTGGCAGCAGCTGATGCCGATGTTGATGAGGCTTGTGAGAACCTCTGTTACGGGTCAGGTCTTGACCAGCCTGAGCACAGAGCTCCCAGGGCCACGCCAGCAATAAGAGGAGGTTGCAGCAAGTTCAGCTGGCTGCTCCCTTGGTGCTCACTCTACCCCCTGCCCATGCAATGACCCATCAGCCTCCAAACCCTCTCCCCTCTCCAAACCTTCTCTTCTTCGCTGCTGACTGGCGAATTGTAGCTGTGATGTCCAGCATGAAACAAATCATAAGCTGGTCCTTTAGGGACATTCTCAGCTACCTTGAAAGCAAAGCTGGATGCTGTTGCCTTTCTCCTTTCTTTCTCACGAGGACTCTTCAAACAAAGCATGTTTTCCAAATTTGTTAACGTGGTGGCTAAAAATTACATTTGAATACGAGAGTGAGGACATGGCTGCTTCTTCTGTCCTGAGGTTCTTGGAAACACTGTTTGGTGCGGGTTTGGGCACAGGTAAATGGCAGCAAAAAAAGATACTCGGGCGTGGGATGGCAAAACTTACCCCCACCCGGGTCCATCGCAGAGCCTGAGCACGGGAGCAGAAGCAGGGGCTGGTCACTGCGGTGGACTCAGCAGCTGCTTTCGGTCAGCAGTCGAGCCCCTTTGCTGCCACCAGCCCGAGCAGTCTTTTGCATATCGTGCTCTGCAGCGATGCTTAACCGAGGATGAATTACAACAGAAGCTTTGAGGATGATTTACCAAAACATGCTGAACTCACAAAAATCCAGCAGTAGCAATAAATACCCACTGTAATCCTGAAAACGGGATGTTTAAACATGACCAATACTCAACAAAGAGCATGCTCTAACTCTTGCCTGACACCTGCGTTACTTCCACTTCTGAGCAGGTTTATTTTCATTCCCCAGAGAAGTTGCATATAAAATAGATCATTTCAGTGTAGCTTCATAATACATTCTTACAACTGATGCATTGTGTAAATAAAATGAAACATTAATAAAAACGGTTGGTGTCTATCTCCAGCCCTAATTTTAATACTTACAGGCGGAGGAAAAAACCCTCTTGGAATTGATGGTAACAAATTTCACAAACAAGGCACTAAGAAAATGTGAGCACTCTAGGAGAAGGTAGCCACACGGCCAATAAATCGTCCTCCTTAAGCCAACTAGTTATTTTCTATAACATTCATAAACCTCTTTGCACTGAAGACTCTTCCCGATGAAAGGAACCATCAGTCTCCACGGCATTACCATTCATTTTCCACGTGTGCTGAGAGCAAATGTCATTCAAGGCATTACAGTTCTCTCAAGCTATATTAAAATACATTGTCTGATGTTAGATAGAATCACAGAATGTTTAGGGTTGGAAGGGACCTTTAAAGGTCATCTGGTCCAGCCCCCCTGCAAGGAGCAGGGCCATCTGCAACTAGAGCAGGTTGCTCAGAGCTCCAGGCAACCTCACCTGGGATGGTTCTAGGGATGGGGCATCAACCACCTCTCTGGGCAGCCTGGGCCAGGGTCTCACCACCCTCAGTGCAAAAATTTTTTCTTCTTTCCAGTTTAAATCTCCCTCTTAGTTTAAAACCATCACCCCTTGTCCTGGTGCAGCAGGCCCTGCTAAAAAGATCATCCCCATCTTTATTATAGAGGAGAATGGGTGAATCCATCTACATTTCTCTGCAGCTCTGAAACTGTAACAGAAAGGAGATCACCATCACGTACTTTCTTCCTGAAGGCAAGCCATAGCCTGGACATCGGTCAGGTCCTGCAGTCTACATCCCATGAAGATGGAGTCATCAGATGCACTCAGTTCTCTGTCCAGAGGTGACTGAGAGCTCAACGTGGAGTGCATGCTCAAGAAACCCGAGCTGCCACATATCTTTGCAAGCCTCTCTGTTCATAAATTGTCACTGCTGATTGGAACATAAACCATATTTTATAATCCCATAAAGCCCCAGAAGATACAAGATCACTCATGTTTGTCTTTATGGCTCAATGTGTAGGACTTTGAGACGCAAAAGCATTCTGTATTTCATAACAGAAATAGCCAGGGCCCGTGGAGAGGAAGTCTCAGACATTTCCATAAAACATTATTACCATATTCCTGGATGATTGAAAGACCGCTGCTCACAGAACCCTGAGCCCTTAACTTATGGACTGTAAACAGATGAGTTTTCCTAATAAATCAGCTTTGTTTAGGAGCAGAGTTATCCTACTCAATGCTCGGCTTTAAATGTTCTCTCCAGATGTCAGCGTAATGATGACTTTTCTTCCCTCCTCTATTTTTCTTTTCTTTGTGATATGATTAAGAAAACTTCCTTTCTAGGGATAGGTCCCCTGAGAAGTCAGTGAGATGTTTCGACATATTAGGCAATTAGATCAGCTTCTCAGTGATGTTCTGCAGCTCCATCAGAACTACTATTTCTGGATCCTCTTTGGGGAGCCATGGTTATCACCTTCCAACGCACTGAGATGCTTCTGTGCAGCAGGAAAACTCCTGCCACCTGAACGTGCAATCCCTGATCCCACTCTGCCCTTTTCTACACCCAAAGGTTTGATACAGAAGAGGTTTTACAAAATTTTCCCCACACCAGAGCAGTGCTGGGATGCTCCAGCACTGAGCCCTGTGCTGTCAGGGTCACGAATCAGTCTCCAGATCGCACAGGAGCCCCAGGGTGGGGTTTGGAGCTTTCAGTGCTAAGGCTGAGATAGCACAAGAGGCTCCCTAAATTGCCTCTGGTAATGTGCTCCCTGGTGAGACCACTCCTGCAGTGCTGGGTCCAGCTCTGGAGCCCTCAGCACAGGACAGTCGTGGAGCTATTGCTGTAGGTCCGGAGGAGCCCCAGCAATGCTGGGAGGGCTGGAACCCCTCTGCTGGGAGGCCAGGCTGGGAGAGCTGGGGGGGTTCAGTCTGGAGAGGAGAAGGCTCTGGGGACACCTTCTGGGGGTCTTTCAGGACTTCAAGGGGCCTGTCAGAAAGATGGGGATAGACTTTTTAGCAGGGCCTGATGCAACAGGACAAGAGGTGATGGTTTGAAACTAAAAGGGAAATTTAGACTGGAATGCCCCATCCCTGGAAACATTCTGGATGATGTTGTCAGGGTCTCTGAGCCACCTGCTCTAGTTGCAGATGTCCCTTCTCACTGCAGGGACCTTTAAAGGTCCCTTCCAATCCAAACCATTCTGTGAATTTATGGTCAACCAGCAAACGGCTCCATCATTACTGGGAGCAGGAGGGAGAAAACCACAACGGTTTTCTTCAATATGGAACAGTTCATACACCATCCCCTCACCCAAGCTGGATCTCAGGAAAGCCCCATCAGATACATGTGGGTTTACAGCACGGAAGTTAACAAGTGCTTTCTCCATTTCTTTGCTGGCACATTGAGCACTGAGCTTCCCATCCTGCATGTCTGCAAGAAGCCCAGTTTCCTTCCATGCAGGCACTGGTTAGTGCTGTGCTTTCCCTTAGCGCTCCTCTCTCAGGAATCACTGATCTATTCTAAGGCAACACTGGCCTAACACATACATTTTTCCTGGAGTCCCTTAATGTTTCACATAGTTAACTCTCTCCTGTGATTTCCTACACCCTCCCTGTTGGTAGCACAGGCTGCTGTGCCAGCTCACGGTCCCCAGCACCCCTGTGATGCTGCACTCCTGCTGACAGCACTTGGTATTCCTGCAGGTCATCGTCTGCTTTACACAGGCTTTCTGCCCCTGTTTAGCTTTAATTATTGGACACTTAGACTAATACATTACTGGAAGTAGCTCCTGCTATATTTAGCCCTGCAATTTTATATTTTGCTGCTCCCCAGTCTCCAGATGAAGGAGGAGGGGGAAACCCAGAGAAAATTGGAAATCTATAAGGTTGCTAGCTTGGTTAATCAGATGAGGAACCTGAGATTTGCTCTTGATGAAACCAGAGGGGACACTGCAGGAAAATGGGTGCTGCATCTCAGGGAGACTCAGACTCAGAGCAGCATTTCAGGTGGAAAGAAAAGAAAGACCAGCAAAAACAGGGGCGGAGGCTGCCCACATAGGTGAATCTGTCAATCAGGCTGACAAACCCTTAAAGTCTCCAGAGAGCTGACCTCTCAACACAAGAGCAGGGACATGACCTTGTTCTGCTCTCAGCAAAAAGTGATACCAGCCCAAATACTCTGAAATATCCAAATCCTGGGGTTGGCAGGGACAGACACAACCTGCCCTGGCTCCAGCTTCCCAGACATGGCTGTGTAAGGTCCCCAGCAGCCCCAGCAATCCAGCAGCTTGGGCAGGACACCCTCATCCTATGTGCCGCAGAGCTAATGCCTTGGTATTCATGTGGTTTCCTCTCCACAGAAAGCCGTGCAGTATTTCCACCCATTTAAAGGTCTATAAGAGGTCTCATCAAAGCCAGGTATAGTTTATATTGCAGATGGCTGCTGACATGATATAATCCACACTAACAGGCAGGCTGTTAAAGGTCAGACTCTCACTTCACTTCTGTTATTAGCTTTGATGTCGGGAAGATGCTGAATTCCCTCCGTGTCTTTTTCTTTTAGAGGAAGAAAAGACACTGTTTACTGTCAGGCTCTTCATCAACATAATTGGTGGCTTCTCTGGAATCGCCCCTTTGCTTTAAAAAGCGCTGTAAATCAGCTGTAGGAAGCCTGGTCTTTGAAAAATCCTCCAGCGGAAGAGGAACACAAGCAACAGTTTGCAGGATTGGCTCCATGTCCCTGCCAGATGTGTGCAGGAGGCAGGCAAGGCTGGAGCCTTTCTCATCCTGCATCCCTGTGCTGGTAAAGCTGGAGGTCACAGCTTTGAGATGTGAACATGTCAGAGCCCTGGCAACTTTGGGGAGCCCTCCCTGCAGGAGCTGCTGGGGGCTCTGGGTCTGTGATGGGACCTTCAGCTCCATTCACTGCAGCCATTCACAGTGCAGAAGCTGCTCCCAGCATGTGCAAGCCAGGTTGTAATGTGGCTGCTTCCAGCCCTGAGCAGGCAACACCATATACAATCCCTGACTGCTCTGGAGCCTCGGGAGTCCCTGAGAGAGTGGAGATTACCCCAGCCTGGCCATCCAGGCTGTATGGCCAGTAAGTAGTGCTGGAAGCAGCCTGAGCAAAGTCAGTGTGATATTTTTACAGGGCTTGCAGTGCCAGGGCTGCGGTGCTCGGAGCCCATGCAGGACCGCATCATCCCCATACCCCCATCTTGTCCCCTGGATCCTACCCAGCGGAATGGGGGAGGCAGCACAGTGGGAATCCCCACTGCTTTCTGCTACCCCCATTCTAAATAGGACCCAAAAGGGATGTGTTGCAAGTGAATACCTTGTTCAGAAGAATACTGACATTCCCCAGAGCTCTCTAGGCTGAAGTTTACTTAGTGGCTGCTCCAGCTCCTGGAAAAACTTCTCAGCACCCGATCTCAAGCAAGAGATGCTCTGCCTATCACCACAGTCCTTGGAAAATCCCTGCCTACCTTGATCAAACCACTCACCTATGGACCCCAGCAAGTGCAGAAGCCAATTCCAGGCTCAGGCATCACAGGATGAGGAGCCGGCTGCGTGACTAATGCCACACTCCTCTCTTTGATCTCAGCAATATTGAAGCTTTGCCTGAAGATGGCACTAAAGAATGTCTGGGGCGAGCGTGCGGCGTCCTGGCCGCGGCAGCACTTGCAGTGTTATTAATACAGCACCAACCGGCCAATAATCACAGCTTGTATTGCCCAGAAAAGATGTGTGTCCATCTGCCTTCAGCTGCTGGGCTGGGGTTTGCTGGGGAGAAGACAGTAGAGGTCACTGTGTGCCTGGTGGACCGTAAACCCCAAATCCCCTGGTAGGGGCTGGGCTTTCCCTCTCCCCTTTAAAACTTGAGTTTCCTGGGAAGAAATTGGGCTCTTGCTTTTCGTGTTCCTGCATTTCATCCAGCTTCTTCCTGGCTTGGTGAAACCGAAGCATCAATTTTAGTTCCTCCATGTAAGTGGCACTGCACAGGCTTACAGGGTGCAGTCAGTGCTGAAATCATCATAAACCCCCTTGTTTCGGGGCAGCCTGGCGGGGTGCTTATTCCCCTACTCTTGTCCTTCCCCATCCCACACTTGCTCCATTAAAACCAAGCCACAACACAAAGACGTTACCAAACTGGCCAGCCTCTGCGCAGCAAATTGTGCCCCCCTCCTGCCACACCAGGTCTTGACAAAGACCCCCAAAGCCTCGAGGCTGCCTGGGCAGGGATATTTCAAAAGCACTTTCCTGTAGGTTCGCAGCAGACTCCATGGGTAGCCAGGGGAAAATTCCTGGGCCAAGGGCCAGGCTGCACAGGGAGCGGATGGGGAAAAGTCAGAGATTAATTGATCTGTGCCCATGAGGGGCCCCAGGGGAGGCAGAGTGCCTGGGCATGGGGCACCCATCCGGAGGGTGCCACTCAGCTGGCGACGGGCAAGAGCAGCTCCACCTTATCACTCGCCACTGGACAGGGAGTCGATGTTTCTGGTACCGTGTCGTACCCCGTGCCTTTGTTTCCAGCCGAGGGGTGATAAAGGGCTTGGTGCAGGCAGCAGATGAGGGCTATGGCTGTGGAAAGATGAGCCCTGCTTAAATTGAAACTGGGATGCAGGTCTGCTGGAGATGGCCAGGAGCAGGATGCTTGCTCCAACGGTCACCCCCAGTCCCTCTGCGTCGGGACCTTGGCTGCAGGCAGGAAAAGCAGGCAGGAGGGCAGCCTGCCAGGCTCAGCTCAACAACAATTCACTGGAAAGCAGGAAGAATCGATCTGAACTGTCAGATAAGTCATACGCCTGTGTCTGAATATCACAGAACGTTACGAACGAATATGAACCTGAGAAGCCACTGCACACAAAGCCCATCTCATTTTCGGTTACTGGGATTTTCCTGACCACTAGGAAGAGCTCAGGAGAATTTGGGTCACAGCCCAGGACTGGGGTGCAAACCACAGCCCAGGACTGGCTGTGACTTCTGCCCATCAGCGGCTCTCACCACCGTGCTGCAGGACAAGCAAGGGAGTGGGTTGTGGTGCTGTTCCTCCCCTGTGCAGAAAGATCTCTGGAGTTTAACCAGATATTTCTGATGCGTTGTATGAAAAAAGGCATTTTTACGACAAGAGTAATGGACCATGATGGGGTTTAATATCAATTCAAGCTTGTACACATGGTCTTTCCAGTGGAAAGAGAATGTGAGGTATACCAGAGGACTTCCCAAAGAGGATAAGATATGAAAGGAGAGGATAAACTACAATGCCAAATATCCATATGGCAGCACAGTGTTTGTGTTGGAAGCAGAGCTGAGCCACAAAGTTCAAAGCTCCAAGCAGAGCTCCTCTGGAGTTCAAGGTCCCTGTGACTCGATGGGACAATTTTGTCAGTATAGCTGCAAACCATGCCATGGCACTGGCATGTGCTCAGCCAGGCTGCCCATTTCTATCCAGTTTGACCCACAACTGAGCTAGAAAGTTCATATTTGAGTCGCTCCAGCGTTTTAGCTCACCACCTTTTCTAAGCCATTTCTACGTGAGTCGCAGCCAAAGTTAAAGGCGTTATGACGTGGACTGGGGCTGCCAGCCCGCGCGGGTCTGAATTCCTGACTTTCCCTAAATCATGTCATCTGCCTGAGCATCCTTCACTAGCTTCCTAACGTTCCCCATCCATCTTGGCCATTGGAAACCCTTTGGATCTCCCTTTTGTTTACAATGAGTAATGGGCAGGAGTTAACAGAGGTTCCAGAGGAAGAGGTCAGTGTAGTTCAAGCAGCATTAGGAAGACACTCTCAGCCCCTCTTTGATCTGCGGGGGATTTAAGCGGTCAATAAGGCAGCGCGGGGAGCAGCAGCATCGCCCAGATGCCCCCTCGGCAGAGCCGCTCCAAGGGCCCTGCTCCCGGCCCTGCCACGCTGCAATTTTTACCAGTCCCTTGGGGTTTATGGCCGGGGAGGGCCTGAGTCACCGGGCCCCGTGTCTGGCGGTGCCATGCACGGCTTCCCGGGCGGCCGCCTGCCGCCCGCAGCCTCCCCGCGTGTTTGTAATTGCTGAGGCAGACTGTTTGCTTCTGCCACGTCCATGGCAATCCAGTAAAAGTTTACAAAGGGCTAGAGCTCGATCGTGAGCTTGTGAAAACACCGGTGCGGGCTCTCCGGTCCCGCAGTTCAAAGTCTGAAGTGTGGCCCGTTGATTTACGCATTTATTTATCTTACGGCCGCGCCGTGGATAGGAGCCGTTTCACAGAGATCATTGCCCTTCCAAGAAAACAGAGTGAAAACCCCTGAGCCAGAGGGAGCTGGGAGGACTTTTGCTTTTTAACCTTCAAACGCCTTGGGCTTACAGAGTTTACCTGAATACAGGCAATAAATGTGACAGAGGCAGCTGATCTGCCCAGGGCTGGGCTGGGTATCATATCCAGCAGCTCCATCACCCGGGGTGCACACTGGGGCTGTGGGGCTCAGTGTCTGCTGGGAGGGGGGTAACGCTGTGGGTCAGGTACTCAGCAGCTCAGATGGACCCAGAGTTTTGAGCTATTTCCATCTCCACAAGACGGACATACCCCAGCCCACAGTCCCAAAGAAGGATCTTTTCTCTAACATCATACCAGCAGAAACTTTGGGGTGAGTTTCAAGATGAGTTTGTCGTCTGAAGTAACACCCCATACAGAAGCTCATCTCATATTCACCATGGCCTTTTTTTTCTGGCTTATGCTAACGCACTTTTGAAGTAAAATCAGCTAAATTTAAAACAAAACAAATCAAAAATAAAATAAAAATAAGTTTCTGCCATCGTGTTACAGCTATTTCTGTACAACTTTTGCAGAAACATGATACAAATTGACGCAGCAATAGCAATCCTGTTCCCAGCAGACAGGGACCTCTCCCCGTCCATTGAAACACCATTCCTTTAAGGAACATTTCACCCCACAGTGTGTGCACCGGGATTGCAATGGAAAAATCTCTTATCGCTCTATGATTTCCTCTCCACCCCTCTACCTGTGTGTCCCTGCCCCACGCTCACCTTTCTTCTTCTCCTTGCCTACACACAGCCACTGTCCTCAGCTGCTGGTCCCTTTGCTGTCCTGACTTTCTCCTCTACATCTGTCCGTCTTCTCAGCCCACCACCTCTGATGAACATCTCCTCCCTGCCCAGCCTCCTCCCCTTCTATCTCTTTCCCTGCTCTAACAGCAGGATGCGTTTGGAACACGGCTTTTACTAAGTAAGCCGTATAAACAAAGTTGCTCGGTATCATTATGTGTCTCCTGCTGGTTCCCCAGCAGGTCTCCAGATTAGGGTGGGGGAAAAAAAAAAAAAGAAGAAATCAAAAGGAACCAGATGCTCAGGGGATTGATTATTCCTGCATGATCCTAAGGATAAATAAAGTGTTTGGAAAGTTCTTAAAACACATTGAGATGCTGGGATCTAATTTATAAAAAGCAGAGAGCAGGAATAGATACGGGTTCAGGCTTCCCAGCTGCCAGGAAATGATGTTAGGTTGGGTTTTTGAGGGGTCATAGCAGTGGAGAAGGTCTGCTGAGTGTCCACCAGCCTTGGGCTATGAGGTCTCCATGGGTGCCTGCGGGTTTTGGGGACTGGTCCAGGGCAGGAACAGATGGCAACTCTTGCATTTTCTGTAGGGTGCCATATGAAGAACAGCCGCAGTCTGCCCAGGGCCTGGCAGAAACAGCCTCTGTACATCCTCTCTTAATCCTCTCACACCCACTCGATCTGGTTTAAATAAGCAAGTGAGTCTCAACCAAGCCCCAAGCAGGGACACACATGCTCCTGGGTGCAGGGGAAGATTTGGAAATGGGGTCATGAAAGGATATGGGTGGGAGAAACTGCTCGGCGTCCAAAATCCAGAGCTGGGTGCCTGTCTGGGGCTCACATGGGATGGCTCAGCAGGAGCGGAGCAGCTGCCCGACATGGTTTCGCCTCTCTCCAGAGCCAGCCTGGAGCTGGAGGGGAGCAAATGAGTCCTGGGATCAGCGGGCAAATCCCAGTGTCACCCCGTGGGATGAGCCAGTGGGAGGCTGATGCTCTCCAGGGACCAGATTGTGCACATCCCCACTGGGACTCCCCTGTCCCAGCTACCCCCACATCATCCCACCAGCACCGAGGGCTGAGGGTCACCAAGCAGGACCTGGCTGGGGAGGGCTGTGAATAGAAACCCAAGAGAGTCCCCCCAGCACACCCACCGTGACACTGCGCACCCTTCCCCAGCACGGGCGTGTGCACAGGGGCGAAGGCGGTGGATGTAAAGGCAGGAGGATCAGAGATCCAAGGACATGGGGTTGCCGGAGGAGATAAGCACTGGAAAAGGTCATTCACCAGAGAGGTTAGTATTTATCTGGACAAAAGACAAAACTATAGGGAAAACGCTGTAAAGTGACAAGGTAAATATTTCAAGTGGTGTTTCCATTAACTGCAAATTCCCTTTACAGATTTTCCTTGGTTTTGCTCTTGGACTCGAAGTCCTTGTTGCCTTCGGTGACTTTTCAGTTCTTATCTCAATTCTAAATACTAAATTCCTTGAGTCAACTGATTCTAATATTTCAGAGTGTTGTTTCAGTGATTAATCAGAGCAATACGAGCCAAAATGAGGTGCTATTTGTAAAAGTTTGTTTGAAGCACTTAAGGGGGGAAAAAAATAAATTCTGAAAACATGAATATTTAAAAAAAAAAAACCTGAAACATGAATAAGATTATTTTAAATAAATAAATAAATAAAAATACCTGTGGTAAAGGAGCTGAAATGAAAGAGTGTCATTTTTTTCTGAAAGAGTCTGACAATAGAAAGCCCTGAAATGAATACATTTATGGTCTCAAAACAGTATTCCTGCAAATCTTTCTATGCTATTAATGTGTTAGACTTTCTATTATATCCACTGTTGTGCAAAATACGATTCTGCCATCAGCCTTCATTTATATGAACCTTTTTGTTGTGCTTTCATTGTTCATATATTTTCAAGTTATTTATTGCTTGTTTATTTAAAATCTCTTCTCTGTGCTGCCTTTATATTCCTTGGCGGCATTAAAAATACATATTTAAATAGTCTGTGTCTCTAAGAGGGATGATCTTAATGATAAAGCATTCTGTATTCACTCATCTCTCTCCTAGTGACTTCTTCGGCAGGTTTTATAATCTCTTTCTGCTTCCTCATCCTCTTTTGCAGAGGCTTTTTTGCCCTGTTGCATTTATGCAGGGTATAAATTCCTATTTTGCTATTTTTTGTTTACAGGGCACCTAACACATTTGCAGCTAGGGTCCAGAGGTCCTCCCATAGTACAACTAAGAGAAACGCAGGTTATTTTTAGTGCAAAATTCCCATATGACTTTATAACAGAGATATTTCTGGTGTGCAATATTTGCTTTTAATGATAACGATTCCAGCTCTGATGATAAAACCCCGAATCTTGCAACAAGTGGTGTTGCTTTTTTTTTTTTTTCTCTCTTTTCCACTGCTCCTGGAGTCGTGTCATTGTGCAATTGTCTCAGCTTTCATTCATGATAATTTTTTTATACTTTACGGCTCCCAAGAAGAGCTTGAAACGATAAACCCTGATATTTCAGACACTCAAAGAGAAGTGGGATATCCTGAGGCAGGGCTGATGCCATCCCAGGGAGGCACTGAGGGTCTGCTACAGCACAGGAGCTCTTGCCTCCAAACTGGGAAGGAATTGGCCATTGTGGTCCAGCCTCGTGCCCTGCAGGCTGGCTTTCATCCAGCTGTACCCTTGGAGTGTAAGATGTTCATTCTTGCATCCAAAATTAAGGGGTTCTTCCAGGATGTTGTGAAACAGAGACTTCTTTTTCTATCAACACCCCTTAGAGAGGGGGTGAATGACTGGGGGAGGTTGCAAGATCCCCGTAACATGTGCACATGGGTAAGAAAGTTGCACATGGGTAAGGAAGGTGCACATGGGTAAGGAAGGTGCACATATCAGGAGCAGGCAGCTAGAGCTTTCCAAAGCAGCCCCACGCAATACAACAATCCCATTTAAACCCCAGCGAGAGGCATCCCCTGAGCCCAGGACAACCCCCACGTGCTGCTGTCCCAGCGTCCCCTCCCAGTACCAGAGTGGGGACCCACCAGGACCTGCCTCTTTCGCAGCGTGACCTGTCAAGAGCAGGGTCAGCTGCAGGTCAGTCCCAAAGAGAGAAAACAGCCATTGCCTCGCCGCTTATCAGTCCTTTCAGCGGGGGGACAGACACCCATGGGGTGGGCGCAGGGAAAGGGGCTGCAAGGACAGCCCGAGAGGGTCACCCCTGGGTTACCCCCTAATAGCTGCTCTGCTGGGGGAAGAAGATTTCAAGGCAGATTCGGTGCCCACCTCCCCCAGCACTGCAGCTTCACTATAAAACCAGGATACACTCTGCGGTGGCAAGTACCTGCCCTAAGCAAAAAAAAAAGGTGCTTTTCCAGACAGAAGCTGGACACATGTGCAGAAAATACACATTTTCATGCCTTACCGAGGAGAGAGTGAAGCTTTTCTGATGCACAAGATGACCCTAAACAAGGCTCTGAACCCTGCCGATATTTATTCTCATGCACCTTGCAGCCTGCGTCTATTTATGTATTTAAGGCTTAAAATAACGAAGCATTTAATCATGTGCTTAACATCAAGGCCACCAGTAGTTTCCCTGACATTGATGAAATTATTCCCGTGCAGAACACCAAGCCCATCCCAGCCTGCTGGGTTGGGAGCCAGGCAGAGCCCTTCCCAGGCCCCGCTCAGAGACATTTTGGGGCAAATGGACACAATTCCAGGAGAAACAGCCCCATCTCTGAGCGGAAAACTCCACTCTAATACAGAAAACTCAGCACCCCCCAGAGCTGGGGTGAAGCAGCTGTCTAAAAAAAAATAAGCAACGCTCAGCGTTTGGAGGGATTTCTCCTTTCTCCTGGTTTCTGGTATCATTTTCACGTTTCAGACGTGCTCCTGTTAATCCTCCAAGCCGAACAGCGAGCTGGCTCCATCCCACTTGCTGCTGCATTTCCGAACCTCCCCGATGCCCGTGCAGCAAGGGCTGCTCTGGCTTGTTCTATTTTTCTTTAGCCAGGCTGATCCAATCTGGGAATAAAAACAGAGGGAAACAGATGGTCCATTGTACACGCTGCTCCTGCCCGCACCGGCACCAGTTCCTGAGAACCCAGCAGTGGGGCCAGCTCTTGCCTCTGATTTTCCATGTTTTGGGTTAAATGCATGTGCTAAGAGGAATGTAGGCAGGGTGGCTTGCGTCGCTGAGGTGGGGGCACTTTGGTCACCCCCTGAACTGGGATGGTTTTCCTGCTGATCCTGAAGAAATCGGGTGAAGAAGAAGATCCCGGGGACAAGAATGGGTGTCCTGGAGCCAGGAGGTGTCCTTTTTGTCACCTCCATTAATTGCTGGGTGATTTCTGGGATGTCACATCAGTAGGAAAACTCAAAAGGATGAGTATCAGCAGATTCTGTCTATCACAAAAAAAAAGGGGGGAGTTTTTGAACTTGCAAAGAAAAGCGCTTCATGAAGTTGTTTCCCAACCGTGTTACCATCTTCCTTTCACAATTTTTATTATACTGCACCACAATTAACTGGCATGCAGCTTCAGTATCATGCTGTGTCTCCACTTAAACCAGCTTGAGTTTCTATTTCACTGCTGCATAGCCAGTCACGGCCACATCCAGCACAGCAAACACCAGGCGCACGCAGCTGGTAGCTCCTAACCCTGCTCCCATTTTCCAGGCTTTCTACCTTCCTTAGGAGACAAGAAAAAGCAGAAGGCTGACCCCAAGTGTGATGAATTCCTGCTGAGCTTTTTCCCATTAACTTCAGTAAGGGCTTAATCCAGTGGTTTTCAGAAGCTGGGTGGCTGGTGGGGATTTTTGATGGAGGCAGGGGAGAGAAGACAGGGTGTTAACATGTATTTGTGATTAATTATAGTGTTCTCAAGAGTAAGTGAATAATAGTACTGGTCAGAGCCAGGCATCACACGGGTCTCAGCCCTGCAGGGTAAATGGTGTCTGAATTGTGAGTAATGTTGACCTGGCAGAGGCCAGATAAGATATGGATTTTTCACATCCAGGACGGGACAGAATTCCACCTATCTATAACTAAATGCACCAAAATGTAGCCGGCGCTTAGCACGCAACTCTTCCTCGCTCTCGGAAATCGTGTTCAGTTGGGCCAGATAGCAGAAGTGCCAAGAAGGGCAGGTAATTGGGTATGCAAATGATTAGCCCGGAGATTAAACAGCTTCAATAACTTCCAGCTTTGCTCCCCATCCAGAACAAAGAGCATCTTTTCCTGCTGATTCGGGTGAGACCCCGGAGGACAAATCCTGCAGCCTGCAGAAGGGATTTCTCCAGGGACTTTGACAGCTACTGACCTGAATTATGCTCCAGTGCCACCAGATAAAATAATAACTAAACAAGTGTTGGTGCTAAACCAAACTAATGGCAGAGATCTGGAGAGGAGGGTGTTGTCCCTGCAGCCTGGGTGTATTTGGTGACTGAACTCTTGCCGTACATGCTAAACCAGCCCCTTTTATAAACAGCTCCTAAATTTACTGAGAGCTCTCAGAGCCATCTCACTGTCCTGCGCTGGAGCTGCCCGGAACAATTAAACATTCACACAGTCATTTTTCAAAGCATAATAATCTGCCTAAAATCATCTGTTCTTGTTCTTCGGCGTCTTGAAAACGCAGAGATAACCCGTTGCTCTAAAAATACGCAGAAGGAATGCAACAAAATGAATGGTTTGACTTTCCTGGTTTTATTCCAATATATATTTCATATGTATATCATGTCCATGTATATATTTCATAAATTTTTCTATTATTGACCTGTTCAGATGTTTCTCAATGGAAAATGTTCAAAATTTTCAGTTTATGAGCTGTTTTTGGAGGGGAGGTGACTTTTTGACACTGTTTTGGAATGAAAAATAGTTTGGATACTTCAAGTTTCCTACAGAATAGAAACTCCACCTTCCAGCCAGGTCTGCTAAAGAGGGATAATTTTCCTCCTACTCCAGATTTTCTCACCTATTCAAAGAAAACCCGATACATGTCACGATACACAATGGAGTCTTTTGCATTTTTGCCAGGATAAGTGATGGAGAAATTGGCTCATTGTTCCTGATGGCACTAGCAGAGATGCTGAGAAGTGAGCAGTGCTTAACTACATCTGTTAAAATCAAGGCCAACTGCAAGCAAGCATTTCCCTGAGAGCAGCTCTTAGCACCCACAACGGGGTGGGAACCAGCTCCTACACTGTCTCCAGTTCTTCCTATTGACACAAAGACACACTCAGGGGTGGGGCAGAGTTAAACCAACCTTAAACAATCAACTGCCTGTTTATAAGGTGCCAGATTGAGACGTTACTTACAAAAAGGTGACAAAATGCAAAACCCGAAGAGGAATCTGGGGACTACTCCACTTTTTCAGCTTCGTGCTGAGCTTTGCAGATCCCCCAGCACTGCTCTGGGTTTAGAGACACATCACTGGAGCGTTCACCTGAATGAAACCTGAATGTTGGAGGAACGTTCCTGTTCCCTTAACAGATTTTGCTGGTTAGCATGGGATGAATGGGCCAGGTCACATCTCTTAGCTTCTCTCTAGACTTTGCAAAGTCAGGGAAGGTTGAGACTATTTAGTATTAAATGTTATCTCTTGCAAACATAACTTAGAAGCCTGTTTAAAAAAATGTGTGGGCTTTCCATCCCAGTACAGCAGCGGTACGTGGACCCACATCAAATACTCCTTTTATGAATCATGAAATAGATGCTGTCTTGCTTCTGAGTATGTGTAAACTAGGAGTTATGACTAAAACCAGCATCTGACCTCCTCGCATTCCCCGCTGGACGCATCCTGGCATGCCTCATTGAAGATGCCCGTGTTCTGTGCTTTGCCTTGTCACTGGGAGATATGGCATACAGAGGGAATGATCATATTGGCCTCTCAAGGAAAATATTTAACCCAGAGATGTCAATGGAATATAGAAATGATAGTTAAAATCCCAGAAGCCTGCCTTGTTTTCGTCTTTTTCCTTTCATCTAGCACTTTGGGTCATGCCATCACTTATACGCTTCAGCCCAAACAGGCAATTGCTGAGTTAAGAACCTGGAGTTCAAAGTGAACCATAAACCTTAGTCTATAAGATAAATCATACAAATTACTTTACAGAAATAAATAGAACATTTGGGAGAGAGGTTATCTTCTTGCCTTCAGTTTACATCTCTAATGACTGTAAGTTCACAAATGCATTCTGTCAAGAATATAAACATTGCTTTTATTATACCAAAGGCAGATATTTATTACCAACTTTTACAGTATGGCTGGGCAGCTTAGAGGAAAGCCCTGGAATCTGGGCAAGAATGTAGAAATGTTGTAATGATTATTATTAAATTTGTGGGCACCTTTTTTAAGTGCAATGAACGCTACTCGGGAAAAAAAAAACCTCACTGCTTGGGTTAAACTGCAGAAATTAGGTTTTTGAACTGGTGGACCAGACTGGTTTTTGCTACATTTTTCTTATGGAAGTGCTGCTGACAGTCAGAAATAGGTGTTTCCACACACACACAGGTGGGATTTTTCTAGAACTTTGAACTCATCTTTCCCACAGTTCCCAGTGATATTATTGTTACCTTGCTCAGGGCTGTGTTTTGAGGCACGGTCCTTATTCTCCTGCACTCGCTGCCAGAGGAGTTCCGTCCAGATTAGGCTGTAACTTGGTCCTTTTTTTTTTATGGTACAGTATAATAAGGAAAAACAAAAGTTATTAAAGTAATAGAAGGGGTTTTACTGAAACTACGTGTTAGAGAGGTCAGGGAGATATGGAGCGACCTCAAAGGGTACTTGACCCCAGGGTCCCAACAAGGAAACGGGTCCTAATTCCTTTCCTAAAGAGCTGCCTCATCCAGATTACAGACCCAGACAAAATGAGAGCTTTTCACTGCTCTTTGAAATGCTCCTGCAGTTCAGGGGAACAGCTTGTGTAGGAGGTAGCTCGGGTACCTTGGCTGAAGTTCCTGGCACAGAGAAGACTGGGATAAATATCACTTTCCTTGCACGAGTCTGGGAGCACTGAGATGCTGTGATGCTGTCTGAGAATCTGCCCCCTCATCTTTGCTCTGGTTTTTGGCTAAGGCTGCCTGGAGGGATGTTAGGATATTAGAGAGAGGAAGTCCTGCTCGTGCCTGAAGAAACCATGACATCAACTGTTTTCATTGCTTGATGGGCTCAGGGTGGTTCTGGGGAAAGGAGAGACCAGATCTGGGTCCAGAAGGATAAGAGAAAAAAACCCTGGGCCCCAGAGGCAGCTACGCAGAGCAGACGAGAGCCATTTAGGCTCCGGTCCATCTCATCTCATCTCATCTCACTTACCCCTCCAAAACAAGTCCCTGTGAGCCCAAGCTAAGGTTAATTAGCAAAGCAAATGTGGGCATGTTTCCATTCTCAGTGCCTGCACTGTTCTACATAAGCCCACGGGTATTTCTCAGCTCAGCCAAGCCAGCACCTCTCCAGAGCCCTCTCCTCTCCCAGCAGAAGCGCCTGTTTTGGAGCGAGAGAAGAAAGAGAAGAGAAGAGCAGAGCAGAGCCTGACACCAAAAGCGTTGCACGTTGCGTATCGCTGGGCTACATGTGTTCTGCAATTGCAACACTCATGAATAAGGTATGAGAAATTGGACATGATATTGCATTTCCTGCTCACGCATCTGTCGGATAAGCTGTTTGGAGCCCACCGCTCCAGCCAGAGATTGTTTCTTTCCTACATCATGGTAGTCACAGTGTCTCTGGTCGGTTGGGTTATGTTATGTCTGATAAGGGGAAGGAAGAGAAAGAAGAGGGGGAAAGAAAGGGACACGTTGAAGACAAAAGAGCTTAAGCCTGGACACGTTTGTGAGCACGTGCGTGACACATTCGTGGGCTGGTTTGGTGGAAATAAAGATATAAAATCTGTGCCCCCAGTCGTGCTCAGCAAATCAAAGGGTGGAAGAAAGAAGGAATTCCTCAGCTCTGGCTGTGCCTGCAGATCTTGCCCAAATGTTGCTGGCGTGCTGCTTCCCCTCCCGACAGCAGGGCTCGCAGGGGCTGTGGGGAAATCTGGGGCACAGACCAGGTCCTGCTTCAGATTTTACGTCTCCACTGTCCCCCAGATCTGCACTGCAGGAACCTGGGGTCAGCACTGAGCCGTGGGAGGATGGGAGGGCTGCAAGTAGGTCCTCAGTGCTGATGAGTGCAAACTCTTCCCTGGTCAGGGGAGCTCCAAGCTTCTCCCTCCAGGACAGCATCTCTTCCAGAAAAAGATGGCAGTGGAGGGGAGAGGAAGGGTTTGGGCACAGGTGAGTTTTGGGATGTGTGGGGATGTGAGGGGGCAGCAGGAGGGAGCAGGACTCCATCTCCAGCAGGGTGCCAGTGAGCAGCAGCAGCCCCAGTGTCCCCTGCATCCCCAGTGCCACCACAATCAGCTTTCCTCCTGGATCCATCAGGGCATGTCAGGGGTGTTATTCCCCCTCTATCTCCCCCTGCACCTTTTTGCATTGCATACAGGGGCTGCAATACTGATGAGAATCTCCCCTCCATTGTATAAACCTAGGGAATGGTTTAAAAATCTTTTCCTGGTGGAGGGATGACTCTGCTCCCTCACAGTGATGCACCACAGGGTGATTTGATAAACTGATCACATCCACAGCTCAAGTGGATGGGGGTTTCTGGAGAAAGTCCAGGGATTTTCTGCTTCATTTGACATCTCCCACACAGGCTCCTCCCTTTCTTTCCAAACAGAAGTTTTATTTTCCTTCTCTTTCCTTACCTTTTTTTTTTTTTTTTTTCCCAGAGGGAGTCAAGATATGGAATAGGAAGGAACACAAATGAACAAACAAACAAAAAGCCAAGAAAAATTATTTTTGCATTGAATCATGCAGAAAAAGGCCCACTCCTTTCAAATAGAACTGAACAGCCAAGAAAGTTCTGAGAAAAATGGGATTTAATGGGAAACGTGCATGGAACAAAATGGAATTTTCTTCACTGGAGATGTTTAGCAGGAAGGCCTGTAACAGCTCCAGCAGCCCAGTTCTTGTGCCACCTGAGCACAGGGACCATGGGCATGGCCAGAGCCCCATCCCCATCTCCACCCTCGAGTTTGCCCTTCGTGGAGAACTAATCACGCTCTCACCACAAACAGTACATTAACCTTATATCAATATAGGGATTGATTCGTATTTCGATTTAAATGGTGTCTCCAGGCTCTTGACTGCTCAGTTGCAAGCACCAATAAATATTTGAGGTTTTAACAAAGAATGGAGAGCAGGAGATTGTTAACTGGTGGTTCAGGAGTCCCTGTTCCTTGAGAGACCCAGACATATCCAGCTATTTTCCCCACAACTCTCTCTGTTGTTCTCAAGTCATCCTCTCAAGGGCTCTTCTCTCACTATGGACTTGCCAGAATGATAATTACAACTTGCGTTAAAACCAGTGCATCTCAATATGAGGTCTGTCATCATCATAGATGAATGAGCTATCTGGATGAACACAGTGAAACTTCTCTTGGTCAGAGCCATTTATAACACACAACTATGCCAGGATTAAACCAGTCGTAATAAACAGGCCAGGGCAACAGTGATTAGGGATGGAATTGAACGAGGGCAAATGTTTTAAGACAATGGATTGTACAAGAAGCAGTATAAAAAAAACATCTCACAAAGCATGTTACCTGAATGATAAATGAAAACAGAGCCTCAAATAATACTAACAATGTAAAACAATTCGTGAAGCCTTTTCTAAGCAGCACCCTGGTTGGATTCCAAAGAAAATACATGCAAAAAATATTCAAAATCCCATGCATTACATTGACTTTGGCCAGTTCCCAGCTCATGGGTATAAAGCTTTTCTCCCAGATCTTTGCAAGTAAAACAAGTTCTTTGAATGAGGGCCTGATCCTGACAGCTGCTGAGCATCCTCTGTTCTTAGTGAGGTCATTGACATCTATGGTTTGTAGGACAGATCTAAAGCATAGGTCAAAAATATCACGCAATAACAAAATCCATCATCTCAAACACGCAAAAAAAAAAGGAACTTCCAGGATCCACCCCTTAGTTGTGTAATGCTGCTTCTTTTTTTTTCTTTTTTTTTTTTTAATGAAAAATATCAGAGTTTTGAATACGTAAGTCACTTCCCTGCTGGAAACTGTTTCTGCATCTGAAAGACTGACCGTGAGGTGCGTCACTGGATGGCTGCTCTCAAGTTTAGGGCCAAACCCTCCTTGCTCCACTCGTGGGAGCAGCCTGAAGCCTGGAAGCCGCTTCTGGAAATACTCCTGCACACGAGCAGCCCTTTCGCCTCCGAGCACGATGCAGGATTGGGCTCTGAGCCCTTAATCCCTGCGGTAAGAAGTGGAACACTGCACACAAGATGTAGCAACAAAACAGATTTAGTTCAAGGTTAGTCTCAAGAACCCTTATCTGATCACTGACAGTAATTTATCATGCAGAACCCATCATTAGTGTCAAGCTGTTTTATTACCCACTAACTTAACACTGTTTTACCAAGAGTCAAGTGTGATGTCACTCATGTTAAAGTAATTTACAACTAATAGATATGAGGTAGGAGTCAATGTTGGCTTGCTGAGTTCCTTTCATACTCCGTGCTAGCTCCTTTCATTTTGCCCAGTAAGCAAATGAGGCAAGGCAGCAACAAAGGGAACCTGGCAACAGGCATGTGTGCCCGTGCACGCACAGAGGAGCCTTAACATTCCCCAGCATCTTTTCACTTCAAATACAAGAATTCGTCCAAATACATGAACTCTGATATTGTAGAGTTGAAATGGCCAGTAAGATTTAAGAGACAAT
The DNA here is from genome assembly GCA_025345505.1 of Todiramphus chloris collaris. Taxonomy (NCBI): domain Eukaryota; kingdom Metazoa; phylum Chordata; class Aves; order Coraciiformes; family Alcedinidae; genus Todiramphus; species Todiramphus chloris. The sequence goes on along the minus strand of JANVCC010000271.1, from coordinate 8,322,336 downwards.
AACAAATAATCCAGTTTTTGGGGTGAGAAACGTGTGATGCTTTGGTTACGTGGAAGCTCCAGCACATCACCAGAGGGGGAATCGGTCCTGGAGCCACATTGTGTATCCCCAAAACCTACAATATCTGTCTCACCAGGAAGGAGTAAGCTTGGGCTCGTTTAACATTCCCTTTTTAGTAGTCTTGGTTCTCAGGGTGAGATCTCCCTTCATTTGGAACACAAAAGAGAAGTTACAGAAACCTTGATAATGAGTTTTGTTACAAAAAATGGAGGCAGTTGCGTATGAACATTGTTTTCCTTCCCTGCCTTCCTCGTCTCTCCAGCCAATTCTGTTCAGTCGTAAGGTCAACCCCAGTGCAGGCTGTGTTTATAAGAGAATACATTTCCCATTTCTAAGCACTTGCCATCTCCTCTAATGAATCCTCCTGCTGACGTCTCCAGGATCCATATTCTTAGCCCGCTAGACATTCAGAGATAATCCTGACTAATGTGTATATATTCAAAGAGGTTTATTGGGCAGAATCATACATTTGGGATAAGGGAAAGGGCATCCTCTATCAGTTCACCTCTCCAATTTTATACCCATTAAAACCATTTTAAATCGCTGTATCTGCTCTTATTTCCCCTGGAAGTTCTTAAACTCTGGGCTATTTGGATGGTGATTTCAAATGGTCCAGGAGGTGTGACCATTCAAGACATTGCAGAAAAGCCAGAGAAGGTCTCTAGGGTTTAAATTTTAACAGTTCTTGGAATCTCAGGTAAATATCTTGCTCTGACAACACACCTGGACTGTAAATCATTGGAGCATCACTTTTGTCAGCCCTGTCAATAACTGTCCTGGTCTGTAAATTCTGTTTGATCAAACAGCTCTTGGAAACACACGATTTCAATGGTGACCTCAGCTTCAACCCACAGTGCCGATTGTATGCAGATTGGCCAACGTCCCTTGAAAGGAAGACCCTGACATTTGGCTGCAGGAAGGGGCCAGATGACCAGATGTGGGGCTGAAGGTTTGGAAAAGCCGGACAACGGCTAAACTCTACCTAGAGATTGGCCTGGGTACAGTCAGATGGGATATACATGCTCATATTTTTCTTCCCTTCCATGGGGAACTGAATACAGGCTTGCCAGGACTCCTGCTTCTGCATATCTTTGCTCGCTTAAAATCGTTCCAGTGGTTCCTCATAACACATGGTTTTGCTCAGCTTGTTTCTGCGAAATCTCAAGAGCGAGCGGGAGATTGCAAGTGGCCCATTGCTGCATCCTTCCCAGGGTGCTGCTTTGACCACAGGACCAGTGGATTTCCACTGTGCTGGGAGAAACCTGATGGATAGTACCAGCTATGGTCCATGCCTAAAATTCATGCGATGCAAAGCTCAGGTTCTGGCTTAATTTATTTGCAAGTCCAGGGAAGCAGGAAAAAGCTCTTCCCTCCTACTCCCTAGCTCCAGAGCATACAACACATCTCCTGGGTAGTCGGGGTGCCCAGGGAGATAAATAAGTGCTTTGCTTCCCACTCTAGATGAACCAGCTGCCCCTCCACCTCTCCCTCTCCATACCACCTTTCCAACTAATTGGAGCCATGTTTTCATGCCAAAGCAGATGAAAAATGCAGCCAGTGAGGGCTAAGAGGTTGCTGAGAAGGTGAAAAATGAGGCTAGGAAAGGTCAGAGATGTAGCCAAAGAGACGGAGAGAAGTGGGAAGAGGATTTTCTTGAGGTGATGGAGAAGATTTGCTGACCCAAACCAAAGCAGTTCAGATGTGGCAGGGAAGGAAAGCACAGCCTGCAAATGCAGCAAGAGAAGGCAGGAAAAGTATTGAGCATAGGGGTATTAAGACTAAGCATAGCAAAGCAATGCAGGGAACATTAAATTTAGACCTAGTAGATAGGAAAGGCTGCACCATTCATTTTTCACCTCCTTTCAGTACCTTGCTTATGAGAAGTCATAGTGTCATTTCTCCCTCCTGGAAGATTATTTTTAGACACATAAAATATATGAGGAGGAGAGAAGTGCAAAAGGAAAATTAGCCCATAATGCAGATAGTGTCCCAAATTCATCCCTTGGGCATCTGTGTTAACTTCAGTGGAAAATTTCCACCAGAGATTAATTCAGGCCTGTATTTATACGTGCCCATCTGTGTAACGCTGGGGGTTTGAGTCAATAACTTCACACCAAATCCACAATGGGAAAAAAAAAAAAAGAAGTGCTTCTAGCTGCAGTTGCCAAAATTAAGCAGATAATGGACATTAATATGGCAGCTGACTTTGGGCAGAAATTTTATAGGATGTGAAAATCTGCCCCTGTTATTGCAGAGTTAAATAAAACTCCAGTAAATAAAAGGGGGGTGGGGGGGTGTTGTGTTTTGGGACCATGTCGCCTTTTAAGCCTTCAGAACTGAATGTGTGTTTAAAAAACCAGACTTCTGCAACCCTGCAGGTGGACCCGCTCATAGCTAACAGTGCTCCAAACCCTTCCCATGCTTCCCTCCAAATGAGCAAGTGCAAAGAACGAGGAATGTCTCCTGACGGTGAAGATGCTACAGAAACCATGAGGACAGTAACACAGGTACAGCCCTGCTGCAGGGAGAGTTGTGTAGGGGGTAGACATTTCCAGAAGGTGTATCTCTACTCTTTCAGTGATTTTGGAAGACTCATGCTCAGGAGCCATAGATCTTCCAAAAGATAGAAACCAAGTAGCAGGGTGAATGAATGTTCTCTCATTTTCCAGATACGGGTTTTAATGTTGTATTGAAATAAAAAAGTTTTACCACCAAGAAGACTGGTTGGAAGAGTATCCAACTGGGAAGGAGGGGCAGAGCACCAGTTGAACAACACCTTCTTGATCTTCTAGTTTTCTCCTAGATAGATGAAGTCAGTAATGCTTCCTGAAAGTAATGACACTCCTAAATAATAATGAATCTTAAAGTCTCCATTTGCCAACTGGATTTTTCTTTTTTAATCCTTGAGATCTCTCCATTTCCAGTTTCTTCTCAGCAGCTTGCATAGCATAGCGAGGAGCTTTGTTCATGAGAACACTGTTGTTGATATCAGATCTCATGACTCCAGAGTCTGAAGCTTTAAGGAAAAACACTCAATATCACGGGACTTGAAACAAAAAAATGAGCTCATACTCCAGAGATGTCCAGCTGGGAGATTCCACTTAATGGAAACACTCTACAAAGGTCTCCAAATGACTTGGGTACCAGCGTCCCATCTCCCAACATTTAGCTGTAATGTAATGGTCCCAATTTCCTTCCCTGGCATGGGAAGAGCAAGATCCTTTGCATGTTTCTCCCAACCAAGCAACAACCAGGTTACATCATGACTTTGGTGGCCGAAGCTCCTCACTTTCCTCCCTCCCCCACCCCAGGAACAATGGCTAACTGTTCTTTTTCCATCTATAAATTTGTCTGAGTTAACAGTTCCCAAGATCTGGCAGCAAGCTGGAGCTGGGAGTGAGCTGAGAGATAGGAGAGTGACAGTCTGAAATGAAACACAGAGCTGCTGGGCCTGCAGCCGTCAGACAGGAGCCTGGCTCCCTCCCTTAAAGATTAGCGAGACTCCTTCGCTGGAGCCCTCTGCATTCCCCAAAATCCTAGCAACAAAGTGCTGTCTCTCAGCCGCCAATGAATCATGTGAATTTAACCTTTCACCTGGCCACAAGGAGGTTAATATACCAAAATAGCCTTTTTTTTTCTTTCTTTTTTTTTACTTTTTTTTTTTTTCCTTTCCCCATTTATTGCCCGTAATGGCAGTGGGGAGAGCGTTGGAAACCCTACATAGCTGCAAAGGCTCTGGAAGTGGTTTCGTATCAGAGCTCTTTGCTCACTGGCCTCTGCCAGGACCAAGTTGGCATCGCCAGCATCAGCCCACCAGCTCAGCGCACATGGGCTTGAGTTTGTTCAGGGAAATAGTTTCCATTTCATAGTACAGAAGACTTTTGCCTCTCACTGCCTGGCTGATGGCTCGCTGTGCCCTCCAGCTTCAACCCCACAAGCGTTTACACGCCAAAGAAATTGTATACACAAGGCGTCCCCCAGCATGCCCACATGGCCAGAGCCTGAGTCATTCACTGCTCCCTCCTGTTCCTGCCCACGACAAAACTCCAGGAGAAATACCCAGGTGGGGTCGGATCCTTACCCCTGCGAGGTGTTGAGCCCCTCCTGGGGTTGTAGATCTTTCCTGGCCTGGATGTCCTCGTCCTTTGGATTTGGGGTAAAATTGCATCCCATGGATTGCCCCGCATCAAATAAATCTGGAGACTGCATTTTGCCCATAGACAAAAAAAGAGGTGACTTATCCCTCCCAGCAGCGGGTACTGCAGACCCAAGCCTGTGCCCACTGGCCCTGCCACCATCTGCCAGAGGATTTCATGACGGAAACTTGGAACTTTCTGTTAAAGAAGGAAAATTAATTTTAAACAATTGGAGCCAAAATTGCACAAGCGACGGTCACTTTTAGGAGGCGTGTGCCATGTTACCCATTGCAGTCTACATTTTGTACCCTCTAAATATTGAAGGAAGTGGGGTGATTTTTGTAGCTGTTGTTGGCTTGTGAGTGGCTGCAGGAATGGCTAACACTGGAGCATCCCCATAAAATGGGTCCATAGAGGACAGCAGGAAACATCAGCTCTACGGGACCTCTTACTTTCCATGACAGAGAAAGCCTTATGGGCTAAGGAAGAAAACAGGATCTCAGATTATGTGGGGAAACGATTTTAAATACTCCCCACCATCCTCACAGACCCCTTTTCTGAAAGCCACTGCCACATGCGTATAACAGGAGATAAATATTTTTTGGCAGAGCCTGCTGTTTATTTAACCCTTTTGAGATGCGTTCCTCTGGCATCCCCTCACTCCTTGAGGCACAAAACCCTGCTGTCCCTGCCTGGCTGGGCTAGGGTAGCTCAGTCCTTGCCCACAGCACCTCGCTAGCTGGGGCCTCCCCCAGCCCTGGCCACATCCATCACTTCTCTCTTCTCTCCAGTGCTGCCCCACGATTCATCCCAGCTTTGGTCGCAGGAGGTACCCGAGTTCAGTCCCTGGGCAGGGGCCAACCCATCCCTTGGAAACTGGGTAGGAAAGGGCTGAGGGGAGGATGGAGAGAGGGAGGGAGGTGGACCAGGGAATGGGGACCACAGATGAGGACCAGTGGACTCAGACCAGGGGATGCAGACCCTGCCAGTCCTCTCCCATCAATTCCCAGTCCCCGGGAATCTTGCTGTACCCCTGGGCAGCTCATCCTTTGTTTGGGAGTTGGGGGGCAAGCCGGGAACCAGGCCCATCACTGCCTGCTGGGCGAGTGGCCCGGAGCAGAGCCCCTCCATGAGGCACCGGGTTGGGCTTGCTTCTAACGTCGAGGGTCTCACTCCCTGGCACCCCCGAGGGCAGAGCCACCTCTGAGCCCCGGGGGAGGATGCTCCAGCCCGTGGGAGGCAGAGAGAGGTAAGGGGACGTCTTTAATTAATTGTCACTTCCCGACGCACCGAAGGGGAACGTGAACCCGCGGTTCCCCACTCAGGGTGCTCCTTGCCTCTCCCCCAACCGATGCTGCGGGATCGGGTACGTTTCTGCCCTTCTCTATCACTTTTCCTTTTCTTTTTTTGGGGTTTTTTTTTTTTTCTCTCTTATTTTTCTTTGGGGAATGAAGGGGGGAGCTAAAAGCCCCCCTCGGGGGCCGCGCAGGACGCTCCCACGCGTCCGCCCCCGCGCAGGACTCACAAATCAGCCGGAGCGGGATTAGGGCCGAGGGGCCGGGGCGCCGGGCAGTCTGTCCCGGCCCGGGGAGCCTCACCTGGAGGGGTCAGGACTCCCGAAGGAGCCGAGCCGTGCCGTGCCGTGCCGAGCCACACCGGCCCGCTCCGACCCAGCCGGAGCCAGGCTATGCCTGGACGGGGGAAAAGGGAAGCAGGGACCCTTTCCTAACCCTCGAAAAAAAAGTGACCGAGTCTCCCTGGAAAAACAGCATGGTCCGACCCAAGCCTCTCTAACGGACCGTGAGCCCGGCAAGGAACGTGCACCGGTGGCAAAGGTCCCGGCGGGTGCCGTCGGGGTGACACCGGGCTCACCTGGAAAGCTTTCCCACTTGCCCCCGCTGCACAGGGGTCCGTGGTCTCCTCCGGGGGCTCCCTGGATCACCTTCCCCGGTGTTTGCGTTCGTGTTTTTTATTCCCGTCTAAGCTTCGCCGTGAGCTGGGTGCCGGGCAGAGATGTCCGTCGCCCTGTGCCCGGCTGTCACATCGCGGGTGCCCTCGGTGGAGCGGGGAGCGCCGGGGAGCCTCTTGCCAGTCCCCGCGGGGGATGGCCGTATAACCGGGGCTTCCCGAGCCCCAAACCCCGGCATGACTGCCCCGGGACGCAGTGTGAGGGCTGCGGACAGGACATCGCCACTGGCACCGGGGCCACGCTGGCACCTCCCCTCCCTGCTTCACCTAAAGCATGTCCCACACCGTGCCTTCCTCAAAGGACCCCGACACTCCCCGCCTGGTCCCCAGTTACCGGGGGCAGCCCAGACTTTCTACAAACGCCTGAAACGCAGAGAAAGGGACACGTTGGAAGCGCCGGGTGCGGCCCCCCCCCCCCCCCCAACCCCGTGGGCAGCCCCACACAGGCCTCACGGGTTGGTGGCACCAGCGCCGGCCGGTACCTTACTGGGACAGGAATATAGGGCCAATCCAACGGCGACTGGGGCTAGTGGCGCTGGAAAAGTCCCCGGTATGGGAGCACCTGCCCGCAGCGCTGGTTCGCGCCCGCGGGTGCTGCCTTGCGCGGCGGCGGGAGGAACCGCCCGTGGGACCCGCAGCCCATCGCCGCGGCCTCGGGTCTTCGCTGCCCGGTGGGGCCAAAGCCAGGCACTGCCGGGTGCTGAGCTAACGCGACGGCGGGGGAAAAGTGAATTGAGAAAAAAAAACAACCCAACAAACCCCCAGTAAAAAATAAATCATCAACAAAAACAGATAATGGAGCTGAACACAGACGCGCAACACGTCCACGGGCAGCTTTTCGGTCACGGCGGTGAACGTGTTCACGGGGTAAATCCTCCCGGGTTTTAGCAGCTCCTCGTTTCTTTCAAGGTTTTCACAGTTATTTGGACGCCAGGAGCGATCGGGGCGGGCAGTTCGCGCGCATTTCAAAAATAAAAGCAATAGAATAAATCACGGTTAACTAACACCTTGAAATTGTAAAGCCGGGAAAGCCACGCGTGCCCACGGCTTCACACCGCTTTTAGCAACCGAAACGAAACGAAGGAAACCCCGGCGGTGGCTCAGACGCAGACACCGAGGGGTTGGGGCTGGTGTTCCACGGGGACGTTTCTGCTCTTGTTGCCGCGGGGCAAACTGAGCAGGAGCCTCCCTGGCTTGTTATTTTCTTTTTATATAGCTCCTTCCCCTCTCTTCTTCCCCCATTTGTTTCTCTTTTTTTTTTTTTTCCTCCTTTTATACACATGTATAATTTTATTTCTTTTTTTTAATTTCTCTTTTCTTTTTATTTCTCTGTCTCCTTTTTTTTTTTTTTTTTCCTTTTCCTTTTTTGTGGTTTTCTTTTGCTCTTGCGGGCACAGGGACACCCTGCAAGCCGTAAACGCCCGCTTTCGCGAGCAGATAAATACATCCCCAGCCAGTTGCGTTGCATTATTCCGAGGGAAATAGCTGGCATTCCTGCAACAGTTTATTTTGGAGCCGAAATTTCCCACCCTTCCCGCAGCGCTGGTCCCTGACAAGCCGGGGCTGGACGGGCTCCCCCGGGCACCGGGACCCCACGGCCGGGCAGCGCTCAGCTCGGTTACCGGAGGACTCCCCGGTCGAGAAGGGCCTGATCCTGTCAGTAGAGGCCTGCAAGAGGCAAAGCTCTCTCCGCCCGTGGATGGAGCAAGCGGCGGGTGAGACTCGCCGAGGCTTTTTCTCCTCCGTTTTTCCGAGGAGGAGAGAACCGGAGCTTCGGGGCAAGGGCACAAAACTTCCCCCCGCACGCCCGGGAGAAAAAAAAAAAAAAAAAACCACAACAACAACCACAACAACAAAAACAAACCACGATAACGATGAAATAATTTCCTCGCTCCGGAGGCGGGTGGAGAGTTAAACGGACTAAATTCCCGGGGCTAGGAGGGTAGCAGGGACCAAGTGCTCCTTCCCTTCCTGCCGCCTCTTCCCGAGGTCGGACCGACGGAGAAAAGCGAGGGAAAGGCTTTTGGCCCTGTCGCAAGACCGGGGGGGACTGGAGGCAGAAGAACCCCTTCCGCTGCTCCCTCCAGGGAACAGCAGAGCCCTTGCAAGCGGGGCAGTCCCGGGCAAGGCAGCCCCGACGGGACGGTGAGGGGCTGGAGTGCTGCTCTCCGAAGCGGCCCGGACGTACAGAGCGGCTTCAAGCCTGAGGCACGGCCGGGACGGGCAGGCTGCAAGAGTCGCTCCAGCCCCGGGAGGGGCCGTGGGCTGCTTGGGAGAGGAAGGGTGAGGTGGTGGTCAGGCTGGTGAGATACCCCCCTTCCCGTTAGTATGGGGTTTATTGCAAAGCAGAGCCGGAGCGCTCGCTCGCAGCAGGAAACCGTCTGGCCACGTCCTCTGCTAACCTAAACCGCCGCCGGAAAGTTTTCGGTGTGTTCCCCAGCATCTACCGGAGGCCCAGGGGGACATCTCCGAGGGGATATCACCACTTGCCAAGAGGGCGTCGGAGCAACCCCTAGAAACGCAGAGAGGCCCGTAAAGGAGGGAGCCACCCCCCCACCCTTCCCCGGGGGGCGAGTGGACACCTTCAGCCGGGCAAGGAGGGGGCAGCCAGGGGCTCCGGGGCTGTGGAGGGCACCCTCGGGGGTCTCATCCTGGCCCCGCTCTGCCCGGCGCCCGGGGAATCCGGCGGGCGCGTCCCCCCCCCCCCGCCGGGAGCGGAGCCGGCGGGACTTATCCCGTCCCGTTTCACTCCCCCCCCTGCCGGGAGGCGCCCAATCCTGGCCGGGACCGGGGCTACTCCGCCGGCCGTCACGTGGGGGCCGGGCCGTACCGGGGCCCGCCGTAAAGAGCCGCAGCCGCCGCCGCCGCCGCCACTTCCCCGCAGGGCGCAGCCAGGGACGCACCCACGGGAGACGGCGGCGGCGAGAGGGGAGGGACCGGGGGAAGGCAGATCCTCTCTGCCAGGAGCTTGTTTTGGTGGTTTTTTTTTTTTTCTGCTCCCTCCCGATAAACTTTATTCTATTTTAATTATTATTATTATTTTAATTTTCCCTGGGATTTCCCTGGATAGCCAGAGCGCAGCTTCATGCCCACCCGGCCATGCCCGGCTCTGCTCCCGGCTCGCTGCCATGTGAGTACCTGTGCGAGAGGGGGGCCGGGGGCGGGATGCTCTTGCGGTGCTCCACGGCTCCGTCCGCCCGGAGAGGCCTGCCTGAGGATTATTTCGCTTTTATTTTATCTATTTTTTAACAAGAAAGCGGCGGAGCTGGTGGATGGAGGGATACTGGGAATGCTCCCGGTCCGGGGTCGCTGCCCAGGGCCTCCGGGACCCGGCTCCAGACCGGCCCGGGAGCCCGAAGGGCCGCTCAGAGCCCGGCAGCCTCCCCGCCAGCAAGGCCCCGAGCCGCGCTCCAGGCCCGGAGCTCGAAAAAACAGACGGGAAGAGAAATAAATTTAATTTGTGTGTGTGTGTGTGTGTGTGTGTGTGAGGGAAGAAAAACAATTTGTCGGGTTTTTTTTCGTCCTGTCGGAAGTGCCCAGGCGGGCGGCGGGGCGGTGGGAAGGTGCCCGTTACGTGGAGGTTGTTTCTCGGCGCTGCCCTCGGCTCGGCGCCGCGGGTTTCCCCCACGGGACGAGCTGACCAGAGGAAAGTTTAAAGGGGAAAAAAAAAACCAAAACAAAACCCCACAAAACACAAAACTACAAATTACAGCCCCTGCTGTAATTCCCTCCAGGGAAGAGGCAGGCGAATGTCTGCTGGTGCGAAGGGCTCCAGGCCCGGGTCTCGCGGGTTCTGCCGGGGTCTCAGCCCTCTGCTTTCGGCTCTCCCCTTCCAGGTTTCTCTGAGTGAGCTCCTTGGACGCCTCGGGGCGCAGCCGGCCGGGCCCTGAACAGCTCCCATCGCCCCCGAGGACGGAACATGTATCAGGGTCTGGCCCTCGCCCCCAACCATGGCCAGTCGGCTTATTCCCACGACTCCAGCAACTTCCTCCACTCGTCGGCCGGCTCGCCCGTCTACGTGCCCACCACCCGGGTACCCTCCGTCCTCCAGACGTTGCCCTACCTGCAAAGCTGCGAGCCGCACCAGAGCCACCTCGCCAACCCCCCGGGCTGGGGGCAGAGCAGCGGCGAGGCCGCCGCTTTCAACACCGGCAGCCCTCACCCGCCGTCGGGTTTCTCCTACTCCCACAGCCCCCCGGGCAGCAGCCCCCCGGGCCGCGACGGTGCCTACCAGGGGCCCCTGCTGCTGGGCGGCGGGGGCCGGGAGCAGTACGGCAACGCCTTGGTGCGCTCCGTTAACGGGTCCTACTCCAGCCCCTACCCCGCCTACGTGACCCCCGAGATACCGCCTTCCTGGACGGCCGGACACTTTGAGAGCAGCGTGCTGCACAGCCTGCAGACGAGGCAGGCGGCTTTACCCGGCCGCAGGTCTACTTTCGGTAGGTTGCCTTCGCCCTTCACCGTCGCCTCGGGGCGTCGAGTCCGTTTCCCGGCTCTCAGAGCCGGGTTGGAGCTATCCCCGTCCTCCGCCCCGGGTGTGTTGGTAGCGCGGCCCTGGGGTGAGCCTGCCCCGCTGGCAACCCCGACGGGAAAGCAGGGGATGATTTTTTCCAGGGATGGATAGTCCGGGCATGGGGGAGTGTGTGGCTGATCCTGGACAGAGGTGGGGTGGGTGGGTAGGTGTGACACGAAGGGCAAAGACCACGTTTCAAAGGAGAGCAATTCCCTCGGAGGACAGGGGAGCAGAGGCCGTTCAACCCCTTCCTTCCCCCCCGTCCCCCCCCCCCAAGATGTCCTTCCCACAATATCGACTTTATGCCTGTGCTTCAATACTTACCCTTGTGTTTAAATTAGCGGGGCAGATTTATAGCTCCCTCCCTTTTAAGTAATTTATTGTGGTAAATTAGTTTATATTTGAACAGACTCTTGGTCTCCTCATTCGCCTTCGCCCAAACAGGTCCGCAGCTGCATCGCTCTGCGGCCTTTGGAGAGACACTGAAAGGCGCTCAGGCGTTGAACAATAAACCTCACTCCAATTCGTTCGCATCCACACCGGAGAGGCCTTTTAAACCAAGCCCCGAGCAAATAAAACTTTGGGGCTTGATTTAAAAGGTCTCTCCATGCTCAGGGTTTATAACCCCGGGGATATTTCACCAGACTCCTCCGGCGGTGGTTTGCAAAGTCCTTTAAAAGCCACTTCAAGATCTCAGCCGCGTTATCATCTTTACGGCGGTGAACCGAATTATCTTATCTTTGCCCCAAGAACAAAGTTAAAGCAGGGAAGCAGCCCCCTCCCCGCCGAGCTGCCTCCTCGGCTCGGCTTTTCCTCCCACGCCGGAGGTGCTCGGCAGCGGTTTCTTTCCAGGATTTTCTCTTTGTCTGGGAAAATTCGTTGCGTTGTTTGGGAAGGGATCGCCCCGGTCCTGCTAAGGGAGGTGATGAAGCAGAAATCTCTTCTGCGCTTTGAATTCGGAGGTTTGGGATCCAGAATAGTGGCCGCCGTCTCCTGCCGTTTATTTTTTGCTCTTGAACAGTGTAAACCGCTCTTAAGTAGCGTAAACTATTTTTTTTTTCATGTAATGAATTATTGCAACTTTTTTTTTTAAACTTTTTACAATTTGTTTTCCATTTCCTCCTTTGTAAATTTTTGTTCTTTTTCCTTTTTTTTTTTTTTACCCCCCGTTGGATCATTATTAATACGATCGAAGATGAAAAAAAATTAATATTAAAAATAAGAGCGTATTTTTCTTCGGAAGAAAATAACATTCCCGCGAAGGAAGTTATCTTAAAAAGAGAGAGAGAAAAGCGGCAGGAGGAACGAGACCGACTCTTAATCCGAGCGAGGGTCCGCGATTTTTCTCGGGGCTGCCCGTTCGCCGCTCGGGGCAGAGCCGGACCGGGAACGGGATTCGGAGCGGGCGGCTCCGCGGCTCCGTCCTGGGGCTTTCGCGGGGGACAAAAGTGAGGAAAATTCTCGCTAGCAGGAGTTTGGGGCCGCGGGTGACCGGCGATGCTCTCCCGGGGAGCTTCGGGCTGCGGGGAGCCCAGCATCGCTCCATGGGCAGCCCCGAGCCCTTCCCCAGCCGCGCCGGCCCCACCGGCCAGCAACGAACCAGTCTTGATGGAAATCAGGAAAATCGCCCTATTTTACTCCTTCCATTTCTTTTTCTCAGACCGGGCTGTGCCCGGGGCAGGGATAACACGTCGTTCTCCCTGCCCATTCCCATCCCAGGGAGACCCGAGCTACGCTTGGCCCTTTGGGGTCTTTTGGGCAAGGGATGTAGGAGTACGCTGTCTTTGGAGCAAAATACTGAAAGATTAAATTGGGGGGGCAAAGAAGGATAAAAAGTTTTGGTCCACACTTCCTTGGGTGGAAGTGAACTCCCCCCTGGCAAAGATTGTCCCTCATAGAGGAGTAGTGGGGCTCAGAGGATTAGGGACGGTCTCCCGCCGGGTTCCTGCATGGCCCTGTGTGGTGGGGATGGCTCCTGACCCTCACACCTTGGGTGTCTCTTCCAGAGTACCTGGAGGAGTTCCCTGGGGACGGCCGGGAGTGCGTGAACTGCGGGGCCATGTCCACGCCGCTCTGGAGGAAGGACGGAACTGGGCACTACCTGTGCAACGCTTGCGGGCTCTACCACAAAATGAATGGCATCAACCGGCCGCTCAAGCCGCAGAAGAGGCTGGTAAGAGGGGGAAAACCCCAAAGGGGTCCCCTGCTCCTCCTGGGAGGTGGCTGAAGGGTGGAAGCCAGGGGGCTGGAGGGCAGGACTGGGGAACTATCGCAGTGTTTGCACTGTTGGGGTCTCTGTAGTTCGGTTAGGGCCTGTTTGACCCTTGGTCCTTACACAGATAAAATGCCATCAGCAGTGGCAGGAGCCCCTTGTTGCAATGCAGAGCTGGCTCAGGTCAGGAGGAATGGCATGGAGCCGGAGGGATTGCTGTCTGGTGGGCAGCACAGGGACAAGGCAGCAGGGACCGGAGGGGTCCTGGGGCTGCATGGAGGGGCTGCACCACAGCTGAGTGGAGGCCATTCAGCTCTGCCTGTGGTCCAGGGCTCTGTGGGCTTCCCGTCTCTGTTCCTGCAGTGGACACATTGCTTTTTATTCTATAATAATAATAATAATAATTATTACTACTATTATTAAGTTCGTCATGCAGACACAGATGGTCTAGGCAGGAGGCAGGGCTGATTCTGAGTTGGCCCAGGTTTTCAGCTGCTTGTGATGGGAGCAGGATGGGGCCCAGTTTCCCCACTGCCTTCACCCGCCCACCTAAGGGGGAAATTTGGGCTTTGGTAGTTCCTGATTTCCCTGCAGGTTAAAGCATTATTTTCACCCCCTCAATGTGATACTTGGCTTCCCGCAGTTGGGATTCCATCGTGAGAGAGGAAAGACACCTCTTTTTTCTTTTTTTTTTTTTTGTTGAGTCGCTTTGGGATGTTTAAATTTGGTGGTAACAGTTTTGGTTTGGGAGCCTGTCATCAGAAGCCATCATTACAAACAGGATGTTTGTTGGAGCTGTGCTGGGGAACAGCTGGAAGCTCCTTTTGCTTTCACTCAGGGTGTATTCCCACAGTTTTTTGGTTTTTTTTTGTGTTGCAAAACTGATTATTAGCAATAACCCAACACTGGTAAGTTTCTGTGTAAGAAAACCGTTCAAAACAAAAACAAAGAAAAGTTTGGGATTGAGCAAGATTATTTCATTCTGATTCTGATCCCAGAAATGCGGCTCTGGATTTGCAAGATGAAATGAGCGGCAGCTCCATGGAAAATCACGCAGCTTCATCCATCCCATCAAAACTGAGGCATTTCTGTTAAACACGTAGCATTTTCTGACAGAATTTGCCTGTCTGATCAAAACCCTCCTGGTCTCCTTTAATGTAATGACATTAAATCTGCACCCCAGTACCGGGCTCCAGTCACTGCCGTGCTGCAGACCTCAGCGACACCGCTGATTTCTACAGAGCAAATGCGAGCCGTGCATAGAGAGATAGGTGCAAAACGGTTTAAATCCAGCTCCACATTTCAGCATCAAAACATGGTGCTGGATAAATTTCCCCTTGTTTTTCGGTTTTGTTTTTGAACATCTTTTTCTTAAAGGAATTGGAGAGCTCTCACTTCTATTCAGGATTTTAGTTTGGCATCTGGGATGCGAGACAGCCTTGTGTTGCCTGGAAAACCTTTCAACAAAGTTTTCTGGTGGAGGACGGTTCAGAGAATTAAGACTGTTTCCCAGGGATAAGCAGATCTTACTGCGAGTTATCAAAACACTTCCAACCTTTTTTTTTTAATAATTATTATTTTGGTAACCAATACAATAATGATAAAGCTCAAATGAAAGAGCTGATTCTTATCCAGGGGAAATGTTTCAGTAAGGTTGAAATGCTAGAGGGGATTTTGGTTTATGGATTAGAAAAGGGGCTGCAATTTCGACTTTCCATCCTGACTTTGGAATGAAACATTTCAAAATGATGGATATCCCCAAGGGTTTGAAATGTCATGTTGCAACAAGTTCTGCCCCATCAGAGGAAGGGGGATCCACTGGTGGTGGACAAGAGGGTGCCAGGCGTACTCTGCAAATCTGCCACCGGGGGAGTGACCTGCACCCCCTTGGCTTGGATTGTTTCTTCCCCTGAGCAATTTCCATGGTGGGGGTTGTCATCCCTGCTCACAACCTCACCCCCACGGGCTGGGTGGGAGCAGGGCAGGGAATGAGGTGGCACACCGTTGCTCTAGGAACGATGAAATCGGCTGTTTCACAACGCGGTGAAATACAGACGCGGGGAAGGAAAAATGGTTGCTTTTGTCCTTTACATTACGACCTTTGTTCTGTAAGTAGATGCCGCGCTGGGAGTTATTCTGATTTCTGTTTTCACAAAGCAAAGTCCCACTGAAAGCCCTGGAGAAGGCGACGTGGCCCAGATAACACCGTGGGAGTGATGTCCTGCAGCTCGGTAGCGTTCAGCTTGCCTGTGCGTGGGAGAGGGCGAGCAATAGTAGTGTAGTTTCTTGTTTCTTTTTTTTTTTTTTTTGAGATAAGGGCAACATCCTCTTACAAAGCTGGGACAGCCGTTTTGTTACAGCCTGTGCATGGATTCAATGCACCATGGCTTTCGGCAGAAAGGATTTATCTTTGAGGAGGATGGAAGCAGCACTTTATGTTAGGCCATGTCTTTTCCAGACAAAGTTTCTTGGCACGTTTCACAAGATAATACCTTAGACCTGGTCCTAAAAACCAGATCACTTTTATCATCCAGAAGCAGCCAGTGGAGGTCATAGAATGATAAAATCACAGAATGGTTTGGGTCGGAAGGAACCTTAAAAATCATCCAGTCCCAAGCCCCTTGCCGTGGGCAGGGGCACCTCCCACTAGACCAGCTTGCTCCCCATCCAGCCTGACCTTGAACTCTTCCAGCGATGGGGCAATGACAACTTCTCTGGTCAACCTGTTCCAGTGTCTCACTACACACACAGTGAAGAATTGCTTACTAAAATCTAACCTAAATCTACCCTCTTTCAGTTTGAAAGCGATGTGGGTTGCCCCATCCTTGCACATGCCATTTCCCCGTGTAAGAAGCAGAACTGCCTGGCACGGGGCAGCACGGGGGTGAGATGCTCAGCAACTCCCACCCAATCCAGAGTTGAAGGACTGAGTTTGGATGGCTTGGCTAAGGGGGGATTTTTTGAACCAGTTATTTTTTACAGTTTGCAATGTATAGTGTGTTTGGTGACACTTTTGAGGAAGGTGAGGTTCGGACTGATTACAGCCCTGGGACAATCTAACAGGGCATTAGAACCATTCAGTGTTCGTGGTCTGTGACCTTTCTCTGGCCACCAGTTCCCATTCCTCCCTCATCCTCCAGCTGCAGGTTTGCCCAGAGCCATGGTAACAAAGGCAGGTCTCAGAGGATGCTGCTGCCTTTGGCACTGTGTCTGAAATCTGACCACTTTCAGGAGCTGAGCTTGGATATCTCAGCACACTTCGCTGCAGCCTCTTTCCTATCAACACCAGCTCCCCTCCATCCTTCTGGCAAGGGGGACAGAGAAGCTGTTGATCAGATCTGAGGGTTCACAGGCTTTTTTTTTTCCTTTTTTTTTTTAAATATGAAATCCTGCACTTTCATTTTACATCTTTGAAAAGGAGGCAAAGCAAGGTCTCTGGCTTTGGGTTTCCTCAGAAGAACCTGCCCTGCTGGCTCTGGAATTTTTGGGCTCTCCAAGCAGCGCCCACACACGGTTGCTTCAACAGGCACCAAGTCACCATTCCTTGAGCTTATCAGCAGCACTTGGCTGTCAGGCTTGGTCTGTGAAGAGTTTTTGTTTGAGTGTATGCTGCATTTGTATAAATAAACACTGGAGCACAATGTTGAAGTCAACAACTTCCTAGACAAGGTCAGAACGGTACAAAGGCAGCTGGGTGGAGGCAGGCAGAAATGCCTTCTCTTTTAGGGGAACTGCTGGGAAACCAGCAATAACGTATTGTACCCTCGTCCTTCAGTGAGCAATGGTAGCCTTGACTGTCTCCTTCTTGCTAAGCTGGCAGGTTGTGGTGCATTGGCCAGGTTCTCATAGGGTTTCTGGCATTTAATATTTGGTTGTTGAGGGTGGTTTCTTCTCACCCTGGCTGTGCAAGGAGAAGGCAGCCCACAGGGTGATGTGTAGGAGACAGAGAAGGCATGTGCTGCTGCCCCAGCAGAAAGCCCACCAGCAGGTTGCAATGCAGTGCTGGCAGGGTGAGCAGAACTCTAGCAGGGCTGGCATTGCCTTTAGGCCACTGGAGCCACAGGTCTCAATGCCACCTCAAGCCACAGACAAAGCGTTGTATGAAATAGGGACAACGTGTCCCTCCCTCCCAGGGACCTGCGGTGGCCCAGAAATCTTGGGGCTTTCCAAAGGGCTTTGCGTTGGCCTTCCTCCATCCGTAGGCGATGACAGATCTCACCAGCCCACGCTGGGCACAGTTACCCCAGGGCTGAGTGCCTCCAAATTCCCCTCCGCACCCACAGCAGGACCTGAACCTCAGAGCCCTTGCACCCATCGGGTGGTCAGCACCTCCCTCTGCCCCCATCAGGGCTGAGGTCCCTCCTGGGTGCAGGGATGAGCAACACAGCCCCAGCAGTCAAAAGGCTTTATGGAATCTCTGCATTTGCTCTAGGATCTTGCTATGACACCATGTCCCATATTAGGGACAAGGATTGCTGTCCCCTCCCCTGTGCCAGCCTCGTCAGCTCACACCTTGGTGTATTATTATTTTTGCTTGGCTCTTTCTTGAAAGCTAAATAATTTCCCAAGCAATAACATTATTTGCAAATAGTTGCTGAGACTTCTTTGCTGAGCAACAAATGAATCAAAGCTTGGGCACGTCTCTTGAAACTCAAAGCTGATCTTTATTTGACTGCTAACCTTGTAAAAACATTTTATTTTTATTCCTACTCTTCCCACCTCATTCGTTACATTGCTCAGCCACGATATCAAGCAACCATGGAAGAATAAACAAACAGGGAGTTCTTTATTGCCTGTATCACCTATTGTCTGCCTTTGAGAGGAATCAGTGATTTTTCCCAAGGCTGAAGAACATATTCAAACACCTGAATGTGGAGAGCTTGTGGTAGTACTTCTGTCACTGGTTTCTTATACTTAGTGAAGGCTTTTATTAAAATAGTTTCAGTGCCCAGTGTTAAGAGATTGTCCAATGAAATGCCTATTGAGCTGACAAGTCTGTATATGGAGACTTGCAAATTTTCCAGTGGCTCGGAGTACAGTTGTCAGAAATGAGTTTACTGCTTCTGCCAGAACATTTTCCTTCTCCATTTGGATGTATTACCATTTCGGAGCCAGCAATCACTGCACTCACAAAATATGTAATTAATGAATGTTTGTACGGTGTTTCTGGTGTAAGAGAACAGATTATCTGTGAGACATGCAAAGAATAACCTCCCTGGTCCCATCATGGGCCAGTTCAGTTTGATTCTGCCCAGATTCCAGTTGTCTTAAACCAAAGATTAATTGGGGTGTTGCTAACTCTAGTAGTTCTGAGTGCAGAAAACCAGAAGAAGAGTTACTTAAAGCATGAGGAGTCTTCTTCATGCCCTTAAAGCCTGGCTGGCCTTTTCCATCTCTTTTCTCCACCTGAGTGGGTCTCCTGGAGGAAAGTTCTCTGTGCTCTCAGTCCTGCTCACTTCCAGTAGATTAGCTGGACGTTTGTGAAACGAGTTGCAAGGATATTTGCCAGGCTACCAAGCTCAATAAAAAAAAAATAAAAGCACTTGCAAATTAGAGTGATCTCATTTGAATGTAATTTCTTTGATCTGAATTTGGCTATCGCGTGTTTCACATTTTCCAGGAAATTGGTGTAACTGGAGATCTTATTTTTATATGAAAGGAAACTTCCCAATTAATCATTCCTGTGTGCCCACTCCTGTGTTTGTTTGCTTGTTTTGAAGTCTTCATCCAGACGTGCTGGCCTATGTTGCACTAACTGCCACACAACCAATACCACCCTCTGGAGAAGGAACGCCGAAGGGGAGCCCGTCTGCAACGCCTGCGGCTTGTACATGAAGCTTCATGGGGTGAGGAGCTCGTCCACACTGGGAGGGGGGATCCTTTGGGCACTGGAATCACCAACCAGCAGGTCCAGGATATCAGGTCTGGAGGGACCAGCCTCTAGATTGGACCCAGAAGAGCTGTAACTCAGTCACGTCTCCCCGAACAGTGAAAAGTTCAGTCTTCTGAGGTTTTCCAGAATAAGGCAGAGGGGGTGCTGGAACAATCTCATGAGGTACCTGCATAGAGGGGAGTTTTCTGGCACTGGGTGTCTCTTAATTATGTTGTTTACCAAGTTACTCCCCCAAAAGAAAGTTTACCAGGCTCCAGTAGCTGGAGACTGAAGCTCCTGAAACCCAGGCTGGAGATAAGGAGCATATTTCCTCTAGAAGTAGTAATTAAGAACGTGTGAAGCATGCTAAGGAGTCCACATGGAGGCTGGATGATAACATTTATCCACAGAGGATGGGAACTGTTGGTAACGTGCCCATCAGCCAAAAGAGGTGACCTCATCCCTCCACACAAGCCTCTTCAAACTTCTGCCACAAAGGTTAAAGTCTCTTTATCCCATGACCGTTCCCTCCGAGCCATGGAGGCTCTCAGTCTGTCAGTGTAATTTAATAGGGCTCTGTCATAAAGGTCGCTAATAAATCAGGAAAGGGAAAATAGGAAATAAAGGAAAAAACCAAAATTTGTGGGAAAGCCATAGCTGTTAGCCTTATACATCTTCCAGCCAAGGCCTGTTGCAGAGAAAAATAGCACTTAGTGAAGGACAAGGACTTTAGGTGCTTTACATGAGCTACAGCACATAAATAGGAGAGAAACACATGTGTGGGAAGGAGCTGAGTAAAAGCCAATGTTAATGATTCCAATCTTTATGACTGTCAAGGTACCACGACCTCTGGCCATGAAAAAGGAAAGCATCCAGACGAGGAAAAGGAAGCCTAAAAACATTACCAAAGGCAAAACCTCAACAGGTACAGTGCTGCTATGATCTGTGATGGGGATAGCCCCCGTGACGGGGGCTTGGAGCACAATGCACATCAAGACATCTTCCACACAGAATGATGATAATTAGAAAATTATATTGAGATTTATTCTCCCCCCCCCCCCCCCCGATGATTGCTTTAGATTAGGGCCTGTGTTTATGCATAGACATCACATGGAAGAAGGATGCTGGGTGGGAAATCTCCCTGCTGTCATATTCCCATGAGATTCCCCTGCGTTGTGGGCACCTGGCTCCAGCCCAGCAGCTCTTGTGTTCAAGCATATCCAGGATAAATTGAGTAATGGGAAAAAACAGGGCTGGAAATGGTGTATTAAAGAGTTGAGGGGAAGGCACCATGAACCATTCAACATTAGCCCATCCAGCCTGTACCAAGACCGGCACTTCCAGGCTGTGGAAGGCTCCTCCTCCTTCTCCATCAGCATCTTGGCAGCCAAATACAAAGCCATACCCTGACAGAGATGTGGTGGAGAAAGAGAACAGTGGAGTCATGCTATGAGATGTGATGGTAGCCATCTAAATACAAATTTCTTTAAGATCAGATTTGCACCTATGTTGCTTCACCATCCTGTACCAATTGTCTTCCAGGGTCTACAACTTCGGCCACTAACTCCCCTTCTTCCATTACGAACTCAGACAGCACGGTCACTTTAAAGTCAGAGCCCAGCACAACCTCGCAGTATCCCGGACAAACCATCGTGTCGGTGTCCCAGGTGAGGCACAGGGACCCGCAGCCGTTGCCTACTGGGGTGGGTGCTCCACACACCACAGTACCTGCTGTCCTTGGTGGGCTTTGATGAGGTTAAGCAATTAGTTTGTTGCACTGGGGGCCACCAGCCTGATGGAGTGCCTCAGGCTGAGGAAAGCAGGGAGTGTGAGCCAAGATGTTGCAGACCAGGAAGGGTTCCAGCCTGCGGGCTCCCCATCAGATCTTCCATCTTGCAGCAGGGAACTGGGAGGTCCAGGCCCCGCCGTTGCAGATGTGTTGAACTGGCTTTGGCATAGAGCTGGGCTTAATTCCCATGAAATCCTGGGAGTTACAACCCCGTCGAGTTGGTGGGGTTAGCCCAGGATGGAAACCTCTGTAGTTCCCAAGAAAAGGCTCCCTGAGCATATGTTATCTGGGCTTTATAGCCCTGAGATGCTCAGCGCTCACAGAGCTGTAATGTTGTCAGAGACCTCAAATAGCAAGGCTGTGCTTCTGCCCTAAGGATTTCTTTGGGGCTAGTTGCTATTTTGTCTTGGCGGAGGAAGAAATGGCTCTAAATCAACCCACTCATCAACATTTTGTGACCCGGTGCTATCTTTATGCTGGGTCTAAGCCCTCCCTGAGCTGGACATGCGTGCATGGAGGGGAAACTCAGCTCCAGCACCCGAGCACATGGCATGGCGCCAGCTGCACCATATGGGAGAGGGGCTTTTTTTGGCTGAAACCAATAAATCTGAGTTGTGCTGTGCTCTTAAAAAATATATGGGTGCCTAGAGCTCTCCAAACTGGATATGTTTAGTCAATAAATGAATTCAGATGTGCCCCAGGATACCTCCTCCCCACTTGGTCCTTGTGCTTGCTGGGGATGGAGCACTCTTCCTGCCCAGCTCTGGACTCCTCCGAAGGGCAGCAGCAGCGGGAATAACCAGCGCTGTTCATAATCCATCCTAGTCCTACCACCGTGTTACAACAAGGAGGAAAGTGACCTGTTGGCTAATAACAAGCTTTCTAATGACTTTCTACTTCCCTCCCCGGGGCAGGCGCAGAGCCAGTCGGACGAGGCGCTGGCTGGCAGCCACGGCGAGTTCAAATTCGAGCCCGAGGACTACAGCTTCTCCCCCAGCACCATGGCCCCCCAGCCCGGGCTGAGCGTGCCGCTCCGGCAGGACTCCTGGTGTGCCCTGGCACTTGCCTAAAAACCCCCAACCTCCAGCAAAACGCCTTGGGACCAACGTTTTCTTCTGGTCCTGCCAACGGCCGACGGGCAGGAGGATGGGCTGCCCCAGAGCTTTGGGGCTGCGGGGTGTCGAGCCGCGGCCGCAGGACGGGTTTCTCTTGGAGGATGTGCATGGAAAATGCTGGCTGGACGGGACCTGGATGGCTCCACTGTAGCACCAGCTCCCCAAAAGTCTCATCCTCGGCCAAAGCAACCCAGGGTTGCCCCCCTGAGGCTGGAGCCCTGGGACCACCTCCGTTTTCCCAGGGAAAGCCTTCCTCCTTTGAGATGAAACCGGCAAATAAACGCATCCCAGAATCTATGTTTATTCGCAGTGATTTCTCCCTCCTATGACTCCTCTGTGTGCAATTTCTTCCACTTTCCAATAAAGACTGTAATAACATGGCACCGAATAACTTAATTTTATTAAAATGTACACTGTGTGGCCTGCCTTATGTTTTGTTGGCCACAACAGGAAGGAAAGAGAAAGGAAAAAAAAAAAACCAAACCAACAACAAAACAAACAAAAAAACCAAACAACGGTTGTTTTAAACATTTACTGTTTTATATTAAAAACAATCATCTCTATAGAGTGTTAGCTTCTGAAGCGTTTAGCCTATCAACACTGAGCTGGTGAGTCACACATGAAACGCACACGCTGCTCTTCCCTTTCCATCTCCAGACAAAGATTTCTTTTATTATTATTTTAGGCAAAGCACATGACAAAAACAGTCAAAACTTCCCAATAATAAAAGACTCCTGAAATGCTGTTCTTCTTCTGTGTTTTCCTGATTGATTTTGATACTGTCAACTCTGAGTGTCAGAAAATGAGAAGTTAGTCCCCCAGAAGTTAAGAGAAATGCTTGAGAGACTGAAAACTAAAGGATATGTTGGAGGTATTTGTGTTTGCATCCAGTTCTGGGGATGCTTTGAATGGAGCACTTGCAGCAGCCATGCAGGACAGAGATTCCTTTTTAATTATTTTAATGAAAACCAAGTAGAAAATAATTTCTCAGAGCTGAGCTGTAGCAAAAGATCATCAGTGATGCAAAACCCACATCACACCTCCAAAAGCTGGCAACAGCGTGTGTCTACATCTCTGAGCTGCCCCAGGGAGGTGGGCAATGAGGAGATCTGCTCTGCTGAGACCATGAAAGGGGGCCCTGAAGCTCCTGAGGAGCCTTTGGGTGAGGAGAAGACCATACCAAGGAGGGGAGATGGGTGGGAAATGAAGGGAGAGCAAGGTCATGAAGTTACATCTATGGCCTGCTTTATTTGTTACTTATAAATAAAATCCCCAGCCTGGCTGGATGGCTATTTATGGCCAGGAAGCTGTCAAGTAATAGTTCCTTAATATAGAAGTTGACCTGTCCAGGGCTTCCTGGAGCAAGTCTTCCTCTTGTCAGAAGAGATGGATCGCTTGATTTTTATTATAAACAACAGGCTAAAGATGATGAGGGAGAGTGAATCTGACATCACGTCACGACTCGGCTGAGATGGAGGATGATGCTTTCCACCATGCAACCCTTTCTGGAGGAAAGCAGATGATCCAGGCACTGGCGAGCATCGGTCCCTTCCAGTGCTGCCATACCTGTGTCTGGTCCTTCAACATAGCCCCGTGCAGGCTACAGGGGGGGTTCAAGCCACCCTTTTATCAAATCTCATGGATGAAAACTGTCTTTGGAGGAGTATTTCTTGTGCGTCCAGAGATTTGTGAGCAGCTTGCATCACGCCAAGCTCTAGTGCTGGGGCAGGGACCGTCATAGAGTCCCTGTGGCACGCTGTGTTTGCATGGTTGGGATCTCACCATGGATCCACGTCTCCACCGTTTGTTTTTCCATTCCCTGCCTTGCCAACATCCGCAGCAGAGCCGGGCAGAGCCACGCAGCAGATAAGCCAGCAGCGCAGGGCTGGCAGGGTGACACCATCCCCAAATCCAACACAAACTCTGCCTCTGGGAGTCAGGAAAATGGGTGATGGGTGACACAGAACCCAGCCCAAACTTTGCCTCTGGGAATCAGGAAAATGGGTGATGTGGCCCGGGCTCAGGGGACCTGCAGGCGCCAGAGGTGACGTGTTGGGACATGGGCAGGCAGGAGGGAGCAGGAGCCCTGGGTGTAGTGTGAGTAATACTCCCAGGCAGCTCCCCAAACCCCAGGCTTTGCAGGGAACAAAAAAAAAAAGCAGCACAATGCAAGTCGTAGCAAGTTGATTTCTACAGACGATGGCAGGGGGTCCTCGCTTTTCGTCTGCGTGACCCCAAAGGGTAGAGTTATTTTAAAGGCAAACAAGAAGATCCAAACAATGCCAAGATGTTGACACCGGTGGCTCCAGCGGTTTTATTTATTGCCTGTTGGTAACCGTCGACCGGGAGTCGGGATGCTCCAGGGGCTGGTGGCTGATGAAATGAGGCAGAGGGACAAGAAGTGAAACAACCAGGACGTGTGTAATTTTTCCTTCCTGCTCACTCCCTGCACTCACTGGACAGCATCATCCACAACGCTGGTTTTCATTTCTTGGGAGTGTCTTCTAATCTTTCACTCCTGTCCCCAAAGCAGTAACCATCCCAGCAGGCTTCTCTTTCCTGGTCAGCCCTAATGGGAGAGGCAGCACCATCTGCACAGCCCTACAGGAGGTGTGGGTGGGGGGCTTCCTTTCCCCTGGTCCTTGCACCCCCAGAGGAGCCAGCACTCCGGGAAGCTCACCTTCTGTAGGTCCCAACCATGCAGCAGCCCCGTCCAGGGGGACACCTTCACCTTCCAGCCATTACCTTCCCAACCTGCCATTGTGAAGGCCTTCTTTAGGGAGTCCACAGCCCTTTATACCACCCATTACATGGCAAAGAGGAGCATTTGCCCCAGTAGGTGTGAACAAAAAGCACGGGTAAGTTTGGGTCTTCCCAGTTCATGCTACATCCTAAGTCTTGCTCCTACAGCCTCTGGGCACCCAGCTGCACAGCCCAGCTCAGCTCGAATGCTTGCAGGACTTTGAACGGTTGAAGCCACAGCAATGAAGGAGATTGGACCCAAAAATGAGGTCTGGGAGAACCAGACACCCAAGAGATCTGGAGGTTATGGGCATCCCACGCAGCACCCACTGTCCTGCCCCCCTGATGCCAGCCAAACAGGAGCTGCCTTTGATGGGTCCCTGCCCAGGCTGTGTTAACAGCACCACCACCACCTTCTGAGACCACACTTACTCCTCCGTGCCCCATCCCCAAACAAGTGTAATTCACAGAACCACTCCAGAGACTGACTTTTACTTCTCTTTCCCAAGCCATTCTTAGTCCCCTTGGTGCCCTCTTCCCTTCCCAGTCACAGCGTGTATTTGCTCTCCTACAGGTCCGATGGCTTGTGGACAGCTATTATCTGTATTGTTGTTGTAGCCTTGGAGCTATCAATTGCCTTTGTTCAAAGGTCACCTGCCCCAATGATTTTACAGCACGACGACGATGATCTGTCCCATTTTGCACTTTACGCTGATGCCACAGTGAGTTTTACCAAGTCAGCGAGTGAGTAATGAAGCACTTGAGCCTATAAACACACGTTGTTCTTGTTTATGATGGTATTAATAGCACCGTAAAACCATTCCTCACCTAAGCAGTTGCTTAAAAAAAAAATATATTAAAAAAAAAAAAGTTAGTTTTGTTTTGATTTCCTCATGGAAAATGGAAAGTTGTGGTTCAGTTTCTTCCGGGAGCCCAGAAGTCCCAAACCCTCTAATAAGGTGTCCCTTTTACATTGGAGTACAGAGAGCCATCATATTTTCTGTGTTGTGTACAGAAGTCTTCAGCACAACTCGTGTGGCAGCTCAGCTGCTACCCAGGCTTTACCTGAGCCACAAACAGCACCCAGCTGGCAGGGGGGTTTGCCTCTTCCTTTACACACAACCCCCGGTGAAGCTGTGCACCAAAGTCACTGGTTAGGCTGATTCCTGCCAGCTGAGGAACATGCTCATCAGAGTTATAAGAGGATGGAGGCACCACCTTTCCTCTTCTTAGTCATGAGGATTGGCAAGTCTGGGAAGCATATGACTCCAAGAAGCTTTTCCTGGCAAGCAGGTGGAAGCCAGGTACAGGAGTGCTCTGGGGGTGTAGGGCATTTGTTACTGGGGTTTTTTGATGGCTCTAGAAGTGTTTGCTGGTGCAGAGAGGGAAATTTACTGTAACTTCCTAATCCTTGTCCACTGCTTCCCTGCTCCTCTCTAGTGTGTTTTATTGCTGTGTTGGTGGTGTACCAGCGAGGAAAAGAAGCTCGTGTTGCTTTTCAAGTCAATGTGCTGCAGTAATTGAATGTCCAGGCTGTTTACTTGTGCAGCAGCTAAACCAGAGACAAATATTCAATCTCTGCATTGTATGCAGAGTAGAAAACAAACATCCCTGCTCCTTTCATCACCTCGGGTGGTCCTTCTTGGAGCAAGCTTTGTGGGCAGGAGTTGGTGGGAGGTGGTGTCTCTAAGAACATCTCCTGTTCAGAATAAAATTTACATTGAATAACCTCCAGGACACCTAATGGGGAGCAGTAACACCTTTTGCAAAGTGGTTTTCTTTTAAGGAAACCACTTCTCAAAGGGAAGCTTGGTGAGAAGCAGCACATTCAAAAAAGGCTCTTGTTAAAGAGATGTTTACCCCCATATCCTGTTGTTGTCTCTGAAAACCCCAGATCCCACATTTCAGCAAAATTCCTACCCAGCACTGTGATCACAGGTAACATGTTAGGGACACAGTAGGCATTGAGAGGAGCAAGGAGCAATGCTGGGCTGTCTGTATGGTGAAACTTGGCAAAAAAGCAGCTCTATCTACAGTGCTTTTAATGCCACCGTGACTTTGAGCACTTGCCAGCCTTCCCCCTGTTCCTTCAGGCTGTCATTAAGAAATGCATTAGTATTGGAATTTAAATAAAGATTTTACAACCAGCATTTCCATGGCGGTGTTAAACGTGTCCAAGAGCAGACCCTGACTGTTGTGGTGTTTGAAAACGGAGTTTGAGCTACCTTCAGGTACAGTTCCTAAGCTGGTGCGAGGTAGCAGTACTGAACTGGTCTCCTATATAAACCTCTAATGTCATTAACAGGGTGCTATTTATATTTCCTGATGAGAGCAGGAGGAAGTGGGAGAATTTTATCACCTAAGTAGAAGATTCTTTCTTGCCTTGGGTACAAACTAGCTGCTTCATGCCTGTGAAAGCTTTGGGAACCCTCTTCTCAAGGGTGAGTGCAAATCAGAGCACACATTGGATAGAAAACAGTAAAGAAAGAGTGCCTCTTACTATTTTCAAGCTCTTACTTTTTCTCCAAGCCAAGCAAATGGCTTAAAGCAAACAGTGGTGGAAACTTCCAGCCCTTGTCCCATCTCACCTGTGCTCCCATTTCCCCAGCTCCAGGGCAAGGCGTGGGACTGACCCTGCTGTGGGACTTCTGGGGAGGTTGAATGGGAGGAAAGGAGAGGTGGGCACAGACAGGACACGCAGCGGGGCCCTCGTGTCACTGTTATTTCAGGTGTTGCTATCACTCTTCCCATCTGTTCAGTCTTTGCTTGTACTAAAGAAGAATAGCTCCGGCTCGTGAAATGAATGGAAACGGCGGGCGTTTAGCTGCAGGAGCCACTTGGAACATCTGACTGGAGGGGGCTTAAGCTGCTCCTAGTGATATGGTCTTAGCACAGCGGGTAGGAAAATGCTGCTGGAGGCACCACTCCTCCGTGTGCGAGCAGGAGGGCTAAGGTGAGCAGCAAGGTGGACTCGGTAGCGTTAATCATTTACCCCAAGGGCACTGGAGGCTGTAACAGGCACTCTGTGTGTCTAGGGATCTCGAGGTGTAAATGTTACACAGGGAAGCTGCTGCTCAAAGGGCACCGTAAAAGTGGCCTTTTGGGGAGGCAGTTTATTCAGATCCACCTTTGTTTGCTTTGTCAGAGCACATTCCCGTGCTGTAGAGCTCTGTCACTGGCAGGGCCATCACCACAAGACAGGGTGGATGGGGACTGCAGGCTGATTGTTGCTCCTGAGCCTGACCTTGACACCTTTCCCCCCCTGATTAATAGTGCCTCAGTACCAGACAGGAGCAGAGGACTTTCCTGGAAGGTGATGGCTAATGGTGAGCATTCAGGAATAATGATGGTGTTTGACCCTCACTCCTTGGGAATTCCCTTGGAAGGGTGTAAGCTTGCTTTTCTGCTGTCCTACAGCATTTCAAACCTATTATGTCACCATGGGTATAATATTTGTATTTCATTTCTATATTTAATAATACAGATACAACAACAAGGCAAGACCTGGGATTAACATGACACTTGGATGTAGCTGAACATGTTGCCATCACTTTTCTTTGACAGGAACAAGTGATAAATACAGGCTGTCATTCCTTCACAGACAGGTTCATCCCACTCAACAGCAACCCAGACCTCACTGGTTTTAGCTTGGGTTCCTGGCTGCAGTGGTGCTTCAGGTCATGCCCCAAAACTGGCTTTTCCCAGGAGCAAATTCTTCCTGGGTGCTGAGGTGCCAGAAGGACCTTGCTGTTCCACAAGAGTCTGTAGAAAGCCCATAATAAAAACAAAGGGTAAAGGGGCATTGTTCCTGGATATGTCTTCTCTTGGTACATCTCAGAGCTTGCTCCTAAATCCAGCCTTGTTATCTGTGGGAGAGGATCTATGAGCAAGAGCCTCGTGTGCCAGCTTGGCCCCGTGAAATGTACCAGCAGTGTTGGTGACACCCAGGAAAGTCCCAAAGCACAAAAGGCCACGCAGCTTCTTGAAGGAGGCTGAGGACCCAGCAAAGCTGCCCCAGAAGTATCTCTCCCTGTAGGAAAGTCAATCTCATCAGTATTCCTGCAGCAGGCTTTGCTACATGCCCAGGAGTGATTGGCAGTGGCTTGAGCTTTGCTTTTAAATCATGCAGCTTTGCCTCATATTAAAACATGATTAGAAAGGATTTAGCAATTTAAAATATTAATAATGGATAACTCATTTCTGAGTGGCAAGTTGTAATAAGTGTGTTCTTCTTGGATGGGCTCTGCTCTGAGGTTATTGACTTTGACATTGCTGCTTGCCATTATCTTTAGACAAAGATGCAGAACTGGTCCTCACAAGGCTTCCTTCCCCCTACTATTTGGGGTGCCTTGGGCACCCCTGTTTCGCAGCCAGTGTTACCTTTGCAGTTAATGGCAAGAAACCTGGGGAGAGAATAGCCACATCTGCCCCATCACCTTGAAGCTGCACGGTTGGGAGAGCATGAGCATCACCCCGGGGTGCTCATGGGGGAGGGAGCACTTGGCCTGCCCTTGCCTCCTGCCCCTGGAAACTGGTACCTCTGTACGAAGGTGCAGACAGGAATAGCATTGCCTTGTACACTTCTGGGGGATGACAGCCAGGGCAGGTTGGAGACACCCCGAGCTGCTTTGAGTTGTTGGCACTTCTCCTCGGGAGCTCCAGGTTTCAGGTCTCTGTGGTTGCACAGGGTGATTTTTTTTTCGTAAGCTTTTGGAAGCCCACGATTGCTCTGAAAGGAAGATACCGCTTGAATTTCCTGTTCTGGCTTGCTTGTCCTTTCTGGCTTGGTTTGTCATCACCAATCATTTTAGTTACAGTGGTGTCAGTAGGGCTTGTAACATAACCACAAAATCAGTTACATCTGGAGCATGCTGAGCAAGGTCACTGGGGACAGAGTTTCTTTTGTTTTTTAAAGACAGTCTGAATAAATGGCAACCAAGCCCTTGTGCATTTGCAGGAGGCAAAAGCCAAAAATAAAACCACAATAGCATCCATGTTTTCCAGTTAAAATATCTGTCTTCTACTCTTTTAATTACGGTTTTGATTTTTTTTCCTTTTTTTTCCCAAAGAAAAACAGGCTAGGGATCCATTCACAATTAGTAGGAAATTGGCTTGGATAGGAGTCCACTTATCTCTTCATCAGAAACCAACCCTAATCAAAACCAGAATCTAATTTGAGGTTTATAAGTCTTTTTAACTCGGTGTTGAGTGCTTCTGAATTTCCCACTGAGATCCAAAAAGTTAAAAAAAAAACCGAAACAAAACCACTCAGGGAGAAACCCCTGTGATTCCTCAGTCCTACTAAGAACCAGGAATTTTGGGGACTTCCTCAGGAGGTTTCTGGGGAGAGCAAAATCCTTTTTGTTATCACTGGTGCCTTTTTTTTTTTTGAGGTGCATAATTGGGCTGCAGAACATTTAGGTTATTTTTCTATACCAAGCCAGGCTGACCAAATGTGCTAATTCATTAAGTGTGCTGTGTTCCTGCTAATTGCCAGCTTGGGTCTAGGCTCGGAGTGTATCCTCAGAGTAGAGGCTTATCTCTTGAGCTTCCTGAGTCTGCAGAATTGAATGAAAGTCTCACCAGGAAAAGTGCTTTGTTTTGCTTTTAGTTTTTGTAAGAAAGCTGAGAATTTTCTTTCCCAGCCAAGACCACAGAGAAGCTCACAAGTTTCAATGCTTCAAATCCTCAGGCTCTCCAGAGTCCAGAAGTGTTAAGTTTCTTTGTTTTTGTTTTTTTTTTAAAATAAATCTAGCTATGCATTTTCAGTCCTCCACTGAAATTGAGTATTAATTTGGTTCTAATTTGGAAAGAGGCTGTGAATATGCTGCCCTGTTGTTATTTCCCAGTTGTTGTTATTGCCCCAGTTATTTCCTTCCCTTACCCAGAGAGATTTTTGGTACAGCACTGGTAAAATGTTTAATCTCTATCAGACTTTCAGGCTTGGTTCCCCCCCCACTCACTACTCTGGGGTGATGAGGGCGCTTTCTGGTGTCATCTTCATCTAAAAGGTCATTTGTCACATCCACACTTTGTCAGTGATGGAACTGAGAGGCAAAGTGACTTGTTGAAGGTCCAACAGGAGGTCAGTAGCAGGAATGACTGGTTTCTTAACTCTGGATTTTGTCATGGAATCGGAGCAAAACCAACCTGCGGAGTAAAATTTGGATGGTGTTTGAGAAATGCAACCACTGCTGGGGTCAGCCAGTGGACACGGCAGAGTCCTGCTGATGGGCTGGATTCTGCAAACCCACCCTGGAGCAGAGCTGAGCTGCTGTTGAGCAGCCATGGCCATCCCTGTCAGCACCATGCTGTCCTTCCTGGGGATGTTGCTGGGCTCCTGTCCTCCTGAAGCTGCAGGGACCTTGTTCACTGCTTAAAGGTCAGGAGGATATTTATACCACTAAGGTGATCCCCAGCCCAAAACCTCACCTATTTATATGAAAATCCTCTAAAGGGAGATTGTAGTAAATAAGTAGATTGTAGTAAATAAGTATTCTTTAGTAGGTGGGCTTCCAATCCCCTGTACAGCAGTCTTCCTAAAAATCAGGCTGAAAGGCAGCAAAGGTCCATTTTGGAACAGAAAGGGACTTTGTTGGTGGGGAGAAAATAGACTAAATTTGGAAAACACTTAATAACAAAGTTGCCTTAATTTAACAACAGCTTTTATTAGATTGCACTTGTCCAAGGAGATTAATGGACGTTTTCCTTTGAAACTCTGGGAGTCTTTCCTAGACACTGGGAATAAGTAGGCTCCTTCAAATGCTCTGCTTCCTACAGGATTTACTGGTGAAAGATTTAATACAATTCAGCACAAACATTTTAACCTTTCCATCTAAAACGCTGAATTCAACCGTTTCCTGAATGTGTATAATTTAAAGGCTTGTGTTTTCCTGTGTCATGCTCTCTGAAGCATTTTATGTCGCCTTGCTCCTATTGACTCTTTTAAGAAAACAGTGCGTAAGTCCACAGTCACTTTCAGATAACTCAGATGTTTACTTTATGAATGAAGGAGGAAATTGAATACTCAAATAAAGTTATGCATCTAAGTGCCAGAAGCTAACTGCCCTCTTAAATTTGCTTGTCTTCTTGAAAGAGCCTTTACATACAATTTATGACGTAAAGAGCCTTTCTGTAGCGCTGAGCGGGATCTCCAGTGTCTGGGTTATAAATGGATGCTCCCGGCAGCTCTGTGTGGCTCTTGCTGAAGGGATGCTTGTGGGGTAGGGACAAATGTGCTCTCGGGAGCCTCCTGTGCCTCCCATTGATCTGGTGTGGGGTGCAAATAAACAGGCTGCTGGTTTGGTAGAGTTATGGAGCCCAGGCAGAGCTACAAGGGGGTGTAGAGCAAACAGGGGCTTCCTAGCATCACCTAACCTCTGTCATGCTAAGCTTTAACATGAGGTTTAGGTCTCACAGCTGGGGGCAGTGGTAGGTGCCCACCCTAGGGGAGCAGTGACATTTGCTGGCCTGTTTCTTCTGCCCTTGGTTTGGAAAAACTTAAATCTGGTTTGGGTTGAGGGGTATAACCCAGGTCACTCCCCAGTTACTCTTCTCTCTGCAGTCTGTTAGGACCTGAGGTAATTGTTTTTTTCTTAAAATAGTTGGCAAGCGTAATTGAATCTTCCTTGAATTAAAAAATAAAGCAATTCCCCAGTGAATTAACCTTGCAGACTCCCCAGCCTGTTTCTCCTCCCCTTTCCTTCAAGGAGGCTTCTCCCAGGATCTTATTCCACTGCACTAATGAATTGCTACAGTAATGGGTATATGATTGACAGGTTAAATGTCCTTCCTTGAGCCAGAGAGATTATAGGATCATAAAGATGAAAAGGCACATGTGGCTGGTTTGGCTCTGCCAGCCACGGGCAGGGCTTTGCAGGAGGCTTGGCGGGTGCCAGGGTGCCAGCAGAACACACGGCCTTCATGTCCTGAAGCTCACCATTTGGCACAGGGTTTCTCAGGTTCTCATCAGAGTATAACATTTTGCCATACATCATTTTATTTATGAAAGGGGGGAAGGTTCTGGAGTCCCTTTGGGTTCTGTTGGCTGGGATTTGGTTGCAGGATGAGGGAACAGGTTTCATTCTCTTGAGTCCCCATTAGATGTGGAAGTTTGCTGGCCTTCAGTTCTGAGCCGTGCCATGCTCAGGAGAGTGTGACCATCAAAAGCTACCTGCTGCTGTCCAAATTTCCTGTCCAGAAGCAAGGCCATGGGCCAAACTCTGCTTCACACAAGAACCTTTGAGCCAAGGACTGCTGTCACTTGCACCCCGGAGCCTGGGCAATGGGTGCAGGTATTACCCATCAAAACATTATTCATGGGGCAAGAAACTTCTTCCAGTACAAATCCACTCTGGTTTGTTCCAGTTCAGTGAGTTCTTATGATTTCTTATTAGCCTTAGAATATTTGATTTTTTTTTTTTTTCCCTTGAAACCTTTTGGTTTCCTGCTATTACATCTCAGCTTGTGCTTTAAAGAGCAGCCTGTTATCTCCATGGGTGGGGAGACCAGTTGGATCATGCAGGTCCAGTGGCTTGAGACAGAGCCTCAGAGGACAGCACCACTGACTGAGGGTGTTAGGGTTGGAGGGATGGATCCAGCTGTGGCTCAGAGCTGTCCTGGACCAGGGTGAGCTCAGGGATGTGCCTGTTGGGGATGAAGTTGCCTGGCTTCCCATGCTACCTCCTGCACCCAAAAAGGGGAGCAGTGGGGATGACCTGCCCCCTCAGAAACACTGCTCTGTGCTCTGGGGGAAGTGGGTATTAGTGGAATAAATTGCAGGTAACAGCACTCCCATGCCCTCTGTGATTACTGCATTAAAAAGGTGAGGTCCTTGAAAGCTGGAGTAATTAAGCAAGAGTTAGATAAAGAGCAGGAACCCAAATGAGCTTGTGGCCTTTGGAGCAGAGAAGTTCAGATCTGGCAGTCACATCAATGGAAAGAAGCACTGATTTGCACCCAGCCTCCCATTCAGCCCCACTGCATCTCCCCAGCACAGAGCTCTCCCTATTTCCCACAGTCCTTCCTGTTGTAAGCTTGGAAAACTTTCGGAGTGTGAGAGAGGGAGGGAGAGATCTGGCTATTCTTGATGTCTGGTCCCTCTTACAGAGTACTCTGCAGAGTAATGAAAGGTCCCAGACCTTCCTCTGCCTTCCCAAATTCAAAAAAGCCCCTGTTGGAGCTGGGCTGTGCTGGGGGTTATGCAGCAGGGGAAGGCAGACCCACCAGCCAAGGCAGAGGTCACTCCCAAGGTCCACTCTCCCCTCCAGCATGGGCTGCACCACCAGCAGAGTCCCTATCGCACACTAATATTGGATTATGATCGTGAGACTCCACAATGTCACACTGATAAGGGCGAGGGTTTTTTTCCCCCCCGTGCAAGCCTGGTTCATTTTAACACGTAGGTATGTCAAGTGAAGGGAATACTTTCCCTTCTGCATCAGATGCCAGCTTTGCCGAGGTCGGTCACAAGAGTGCGTTTGTAAATGCCAGGGCTGGCAAGAAGCATGGTTATGGGGCACAGGGTGCTTCGGAGGCTGTGGGCAAAGGGGAGGTGCTGGCTGGGTGGGCTCTGATGGGAATGGAATGCTGTGGGTCCAGAAGGAAAGTCTGGTGTTTGTGAGCTGCAGTGGTAGAGCTGCCCGACTGCATTTCAGAGGTTGCTGCAAGGACAGTTAAAGCATGAGTAGTTACCTGTTTTCACAAGTTTATCCAGGTAGTGCTTCTAGAGTAGGCCAGAACACCTTCACTCTTTCTTGTTCAGGTCCTTCTGACGTAAGAAAGAGCTTGGCACAGCCTGCGAGGGTATCTCACATCTCCATTTACACCGTCCACCAATGGCCAACATGCAGTGTTTCAAAGACAGAGTTGAATCAAGAGGTCATGGTGGAAACAGCTTACTTCACTGAATGAATGAGAAAGCCCTTTTGCAATCCTAGATAAAAATTTCCACCAGAAAGTGATGTTGCTGAAGACAGAGATACCCCAGGGACTGAAAAACTTAGTGGTGCTTCCACTTGAACATGGCTTGCTTGCAAAGTGCACCTCCCAGACCAAGTCATCTTTGAGGAAAGAGAGGCAGGAGACATTTGAAGGAGAAAAATACGGTGGTAAAATGCAAATCTGCATTGGGAAACTCCATTGTCTGGTGCTGGTTCCCACACTGGCAGTGCCTTCTTGCTCCCTTCAAACCCAAAGCTCCCTGGGGGAGTAGATAAAGTGGTACTTGAGGAAGTGCACCAGCTTCCCTTGGGCTGAGCTCTAATTAATGAATTGAAATGCAGAAATGCATCACAGCTTGTGTTCCCTGGTCACTTCCTACTGAAAACCCCTCTGCAGATCCGTGAGCATCCAAGTCAGCATCGTGCACCAAAATGTCAAAGTGGACAATAACAACTAAAAATAGACAAAGACAGGAATTGGCCTATAATATTTTTAAACTTGGAGGATGGCTATATATATATATAGCTAATACAGAAAAATGGGGTCTGTTAAACAAAGTGTGGCTGGTTTGTTGTAGTATTAATTTAAAAACAAGTAACCTTGCAGGGTTCTGCACCTTTCTGCACTCTGGGGCTGTACAAAGCGTGTTGGGCTTCCCAGGGGAGCAAATATGGATCATACCATGAGGGTACTGGGGAGATTTCCCCCCTTCTATTGTTTGTTCTTTAGCCAAGTAGAGGAGACAGGTGGGGGACAGGGCTCTGGTTGCAGAGGCAGTTTGGAAAACAGGTTCATGCAGCAGCTGCTGCCTGGCTCTCTGGGCCATGGAACAATGTGTAAGGTGGCTTCTGACCTCACCTGCTGCTCTTCAGCGCTGGAAACCTAATATAGACCCTGATCCTAAGAGGGACAAGGAGACATGAGCAAGTCAAGACTGCTGCTCCCTCTGCTGACTCCAGCTGACAGCAAGAAGCTCAGCTGAGGACCATCTCTGGGCCTGGGTCTCCACTGGTACCTGTGCCCAACCCCACCATGAGCATCTCCAGTGGTGGAAAGCCTCTACTAGAAGAGCTGCTCTGGTAAAGGGTCAGAAAGGCTGTTTTGTCTTACGTCAGAAGTAGATGAATGAGCAAGAAATAAGGTGTTGAGCAACCGGGGATTTTTATGTAGCTCTGTGACAAAGTATATGATTTTTACCAAAGAATATCTTGATGATAAAGTATTCAAGATCCAACCTTCAATCAAGGGAAACTTTGCCGTTGAATTTAATGGGAACATGTTCAAATTTGCAATCTGCAACTAGAGCTCTTTGCTCCTTTTTTTTTTTTTCTTTCACCCTGCAGATCCTTTTAATCCTTTAGCAACCATGCGTATTTTCTAAAGAGGTTTTCTATATGTCCCAGGGGTATAAAATCACAATGGGAAAGAAGTGCTGCTTATAAACTGTGAGCAACTGCAATCTGCCTCCAGCTCTGTTGGTAACACCCTGTGGATATTTGCTTCTCAGAGATTAGAGGAACAAAGCAAGAAGAGAGCAGTGTTCCATTATGGTAGAGTATATAATATTGTGATTATTACTCATGCCCTCCGTCTAATTAATCATTTTGTGTGTTATTTGAAGGCAAACAGGGCTTTTGGTTCATTATCGCTTATACATACACAGAACTGGAGTCACTTCAGCGCTGTCAGACTTGCTTAATCCCTGCCTGGGTTTTGTACATGTCTGGGTATCTGAATCATGTACATGGCAAATGATCTACTAATATGTTTGCTCCACCAGTTTGTTCATATGGAGCCAAATATATGAAAGCATTCAAACTCCGGAAGGCACAGATATGGTCCTAATGGACTTGACAAAGGCACCTAATGTTAAAGGTTGTGAAAAAAGGGGTTGCTGATGAAATGCTTTTTTTTTTTTTTTTTTTTTTTTCCCTTTTAAAGTATTTTGTTTGTATTTCTTTTATTATTTATATTTTATCCTGCTCAGTGTTTCGAGCTGGGAGGCGGGAAAGGGTGGTCAGGAAAACTCTGAACTCTATCAAAACAGAATTAGAGGGCAAAAGTGACAATTTAATCTAAAGCAGAGGGAAAAAAATGCGATTGCTGAAGATGGGCATTTTGTGGTACCCAAGGATGGGATCCAGACTGTGAGCTGCAGCCCAGCCAGGTACCAGCGTTGCTGTGATGCTGCAGTGGTAGAATAAATCACAGCAGCCGCCTGGTTATCCAGGTAGCTACAAGGTGCAGTTCTCCTGCCTGCCCACCCCCTCGGGGCATCTGCCCTTGTCCTGCTCCACTCATGGCAGCCTCTCTTAATGCTGTTGCTCTGAAAACCAAGGCCGTGAACTTTAAAACTTAAAGAAGCTCCATATCCTTTTCTCTGCTCATCGGTACAAGAACAGAGTCTGTTTGCAGGCTCTGCGCTTGGAAGACTTCGCATTAAGACCGTAACGTTTTGATTACAAGTGATATAAACTGCAGTTTGTTTTATTTCCTAATTAATGACAGTACATAAGGCAACAGTAAACTCAATTGCTTCCAACAGCTTTTTACATTCACTTGGAGGCATTTTCAGAAATATGACTCGTGTACCCAGCAAAATCTTTCCTTGACCAGATGTAGAAGGAAAGCACTTTTATTGGCTCCGTGATAATATCACTAAAGAGGAAACAAGCTATAAAAATAAAAAAAAACCCAAACCCACACTGAATTTGAGAGTTGCTAAACTGAAAGATACAGAAACAAATAGAGAGAAGATAATAAGGCCTTTCACTGATAGTGGTGTCCTGTGTAAATAATGCGGATGCACTGAATAAGTCCCTCTGCAACGAGACTCATTAGAAACACGTACATCGGCCCAGAGCAATTACTTTGATTGTTCCCCAGTTGCTTTTCCCAATAAATATCCACAGACCCACCAAGGCTGAGGCCATTTTGCCCACTGCACATCCTTGCAGACATATGGCCACG
The DNA here is from genome assembly GCA_025345505.1 of Todiramphus chloris collaris. NCBI lineage: Eukaryota > Metazoa > Chordata > Aves > Coraciiformes > Alcedinidae > Todiramphus > Todiramphus chloris. Next base: position 8,285,017 of record JANVCC010000271.1, on the reverse strand, counting down.
TTGAAAACAGGTAAGTGCAACGTATTTCCCTCTCAAGATCTTAGTCTGGTGTTTTATGGGCAAGCTTTCAGGAGAAGCACTAGCTCAGGACAGCAGATGAAACAGGAGAAGGAATCACCCGCTTCCATAATGAGTGAGTCTGGCCAAGGACTATATTGACCCGTGGTTGTCTGGCACACAGATCTTGTCTTGGGTTTGCATCTGCAAAGGGATGAAATGCTCCTGAGTTGCAATGAAATCCTGACAGAGTTTGCCTCCCTAAACATCAAACCCATTCATAAGACTTTGCTTATCTTAAAAAAGATAATGGACTTCTCTACACATTGGCACTCCAAGAACTCAACAGTAGGCTTTCAGAGATGGGCCATATCTGTGTTTCCCTGGAGCATGGGGATGAAGGTGTCATTGTCACATCCTGGAACTCCTGGCTGGAGAGTTGTGCATGTCCATGGGGTAACATGGGCATCGGGAGCTAAACAGCAAGGTGAGAAGCACTGACTAAGTGCAAAATTACACTTCATGTCACCCAGACACAACAGGACAGGAAAAAAAATGGATCTGTGAGAAAACCCAAGAGTTTAGATGAAAGACATACTGCTGAGTGGCTCAGATCCACCAGCCAGTGTTTATTGCTTAGCATCAGGGCAGAGCTGGGGTGGTAAAGAGCTAATAAAGAACCAGCATCTTTTTGGGAGGTGCCAGCTGCCAGCTGTGGGATCACCTTTGAAGAAGCAGAAAGTTACCATCTTGCCATAAGAGAAAAGTTACCATCACCTTATCAGAAACACCAACCATCTCCTCTTCAAGTGATCTTACTGGAAAGTAAGAGCTACGTGCTGTTATTATGAACAGATCAACAGGACAGGCTGTGTGCCTCATTTAAATAAGAGGGGAAGTTCCCATGAAAGGACAAAATAAATAGGGATGGGAGAGTACAGCTTGCAACAGCATGATGGAAGTGTAATGTACTAATGGGAGCTGAAAGCCAGTCAGAGGGAAGATACATTGAGGGCACTTTTGCTTCTGCATTGGTACTGTACATCGGTAGTCTGAAGGTAAGGAGGTGGGTAGATGATGCCTAACAGACAAAGATTAAAGCTGACTTGGAGCCATAAAATTTCATGGTCACAGGGGGAAAGATGCGCAGTGAGAGTCAAGATTGAGAGAGACATCAGATAGATGTGTGTGTCACTGTTCCTAAGTGACAATAACCCTCATTTCCCTCTTCTTGGTGTCACAAGTTTCCTCTTCTCTATTCGAGTTGGACAAAGCCAACCCAAAGCTTTCCTCCATCAGAAGCAGGGCAGTTGTTAAACGTCTAGCTTCTGAAAGCATCTCTTAACTTTTATCATGACCATCCTGATGTGGTGATGGAAGGCAGGACATCTCCTTTGACAAGTCTGGAAAATGGGACCCAAGAAACAGGAAAGCATAACAATATATGGAGAATATTGAAGGGAAAGCAGAGACGTATCACAGGTCCTGGGTTCCCCTTCCTTTGCAGCAGCACAATCCTCGCAAAGGAATCAGAACGTGTATTTGCTCCAAAGAGTTAATCTTTACTAACAGCCCCAGAATGCCCTTCAGCTGGTGTGCAACCGGGTTCAAAGGTTTTCAAGAAAAACAACGTATCATAAACCAAAGGGCAACGCTAATTGGAAGCAAAGTAATGCCTCTGAAAACAGCAATACCACTCTGTGGGTTAATAACCGGAAATTAAATTTCATGGATGTTGGCATAACCCATCATAAAGCACCAGGTGAATAAGGAGCAGCGGCAACAAGGGCACGGGTTCGGAGCACACACAGTCACCTTCCGACAGCAACTCCAGTTCCTTGGTCAGAGTCAGTAGTCCCAAAGGGTTAGTCCTCAGCCCTGATCCCCCTGGTTGAAGGAAGTGGTTTGCACCATGTTGTTGCTGTTTCAGTGATGGAATAAGGATGGATGTAAATTCAGCTGTCCCCAGAAGCAACCTTGGTCTGCTCGTGTCCTGGCACGTGGAGCTGAGGCAGCGGCAAAGGGTTGCTCTGAGTTGTCTCTCCAGTTTGATGATCCCCCAACCCACTGCTCACAGGTCACTGGTGTTTCAGGTGATCTTGCCTTCAATACTGGATATACAAATGAAAGACTAGTCTTAAAAAAATGAATAGAGTTTCGATGTTAAGACGTCGTAAACTGCAGAACGAGCACAAATGCATGCTGGGATTGAGTTTGCTGGTGATGGCACTGCCTGAAATGGAAACTCAGCTAATATTTGGACTGCAGGGTGTGTTACTCTTATAAGGAAATGGCTTAATCTGGAAAAGAAGGCAGAAACACAAGGTCAGCTCCTCTCTCCTCTGCCCTCATTTCCTCTTCTGGTTGTACTGGTTGCCCAGACACTGCAGAGGGGTCAAGAGGCTGATGTCCCTGAAACCAGTCCCCAGGATGTCTCTCACCAGGGATTCCTGCAGTGCGAATCCCCAAGCCAGGGTGTACTGGCAGCTGTGAAGGGTAAGTGTTGGGCAGGGATGCCAGAGCACCTCTAGTCTGGTGACATCTTGCAGGTAGTGTGGTCCTGAGGAAATGGATCCTGCCCAGAAGTTGTCCTGACCCTGCACACAATATAATGGGGTCATCTGCCAGTCAAGCCAGACTGATCACAACGTTTAGCTAGAGACACCACCCTGGACCAACGGCTTTCCTGGGAGCTCAGTTGTGAATAAACAGAGATGTGTCCTCAGGTGTTTATTGTGTCTGCAATGTCACCTCTCCCTCTGCCTGGAAGAGCCCACACCTTCTGCTTCTTAACACACTAGAGAGGCATTTGCTGTTATTTACTTTATTTCCAGCTGCTGATGGTTAAGCTGAAGGGTAAGAAAGCCTGAAAGCCAACATACACCTGGGCAAGAGAAAAAGCTCTTCATCTACAGCACGGGCTGCTAAAGGATGGTGACAACCGAGCAGCACTAAGGAGGGACGTCTCTTTGTGGCTGTGAACCATGAGCTCTGCTCACCGCAAGCTGCTGCAGCTCGGGGTCTATTTTATTTTTGCCTGTCGCTCTGTTTGTGAGACTTTTTGTCTGTAGGCCTCTCTCCCACTGAACCCATCCATCACCAGCCCTGACAGAGGTTCCTGCTGCCTGAAACGGCCAGGAAGACTCGGTGGAGCCAGAACCTCAGGGGTCAAGTCCAGGTTGTCGTGTCTGAGCGAATGCTGCTCAGGATACGCGCAGCCTGACGTTGTGTTTGGAAGGCAGCGGAGGACCGAGAGGGAGGAGAAGGAAGGATAGGATGTAATCTTTCATCCTGCGAGCAAGCATGTGGGATAATAATATTTCTTTTAACTGCTGCCGGGGATCTGGTGGAGGAAAAGAATCCCCAGCTTGGGCAGAGAGCAGCCACTGTCTCCGCTGCCCTGGCACTGCACTCCTGAGAATCTGCTCGCTATTTTTGGCTGCAAGAAAAAAACATCGTGGTGAAAAATGTCAGGGATGTTGTGCTGAACTCAGTGGTGCTTCTGGTGTGGATGAAGAAATAGAAGCTCTAAAGGCACAAATGTGCTACAGTCATAGTCCAGTGAGATGAGGAGGAAGGCTGTATGCATGGCATCGAACTGATGGGCACAGGCATGAGCTCAGGGTACACCAGGGCAGCTGCCTCCCACCTTTCCTGTGAAGAAAAGGCTGAAAGAATTGGGGTTGTTCAGCCTGGAGAAGAGAAGGCTTTGGGAAGACCTTCTTGCAGCCTTTCAGAAAGATGGGGACAGCCTTTTAAGTAGGGCCTGTGGCACCAGGATGAGGGGTGATGGTTTTAAACTAAAAGAGGGAAGATTTAGACTGGAAAGCAAGAAGAAATTTTTGCCACTGAGGGTGGTGGGACCCTGGCCCAGGTTTCCCAGAGAGCTGGTCGATGCCTCATCCCTGGAACCATTCCAGGTGAGACTGGATGGGTCTCTGAGCAACCTGCTCTAGCTGCAGATGTCCACGCTCAGTGCAGGGGAGGTGGACCAGATAACCTTTAAAGATCCCTTCCAACCCAAACCTAGGATTGTGTACTCCAGCTAACAGGGACTGGGGTGTACTGCAGTCCATCTCAGCACCCCCTGCTCTATATCAGGCAAACCCCATAAAGTGACCTTTACTCAACACAGCGGGATGATACCCCCAGGGATGGGCACCCAGAGAGCATCCCTTGAGCAGATGCTGGAGAGTCCTCCCCGAGCAGTGACAACAGGCACCCTGGTCATCACCCAAATTGCTCTTTATTCAGTCCCATCTACCTGGAAGGATCACCTACCCCCCGGCAGACCCTCGGCAGCAGCCGCAGGGCTGCCTCCTGCCCGGGGGACAACCCCAGCCAGCGCGCGCAGAGGAGCGAGCACCCGGTCACACTCGCGTTGTTTCAACACATTTACTTAATTAGTTTATCAAGAAATGTGTTTGGCCTCGTCTGATACTCAGGAAATGCTGTCTGTCATTCGCAGGCATCCTGCGGGGCCCCGGGGAGCTGACAGACCCTGGCTCCTTCCTATCTCTCCCTAACTCCATTTGCTGGGCCTATTTCCCATTCTTTTTTTTTTTTCCTTCTTTTTCCATGTAGCACTCCCTCCCCATTTGGGGATTAAAGGAATAGATAACAACATTATGCCTAAAAGAAGACTGTGACAGGTAGAGGAACAATGTGAGTGAGGACTGGGAAGAGCAACTGGAAAAATGTTAAATGCATGAAAGCATAGGAACATGAAATATTATTTTATCTCCTTCCAGCTAAATTCTCTGGAGATTGGAGCCACTTCATAGAAGTGACGATGAATGAAAAATGACTAATTATACATAAAATATTCATTCTAATCTTCTCCACGTGGAGCAGAGGGTGTTCCATCAATGCTATGTGGCCCAAATGAGAGGTGGACAATACTCCTGGCTGTAGCCCATCCATCAGCCACTGGCCAGAGCTTTCCTGGGCAATTGTCTCCCCCTAACAAAGCCCATTTTGATGAGGATGGGCTGGACCCAGATAGTGCCTCTTTAAGAGCAAGAAGGATGTCCCTCAGCCCTGGTTGGAGGGGCTGGGCTATATAAGGGAGGTTATTTAGGTACTTGAATGTTGGTGAAGAGGGGAGGTGAAGGAAATGCTTGCCCCAGGTGGGCTCAGGTAAGCAGCAGCTACCCTCAATGATGCACCATTTCCCCCCATGTGAGCACTTGCTGCTCTCCTGGTGTGCAGGAAATGAGATTTGAAGTCTAAGCAAGCCTAGCACGAATTAAAACCATGGACCAGCTCCTTCCTGAGAACCCTGCAGACACCATCTGTGTTAAATTGTATGTTGCCTCAGGGATGCAGCTTCAGGGTCTGAAGTAATCTTGGCTTTGGCCAGAGGTGCTTCATTCATCAGTGGAGAGGCTCGAAATCTTCCCCCTTCCACAGTGATGCTTGGGTCTGAGATCTTTCTGTTCCTGTTCCCAAACTGCTGAACAGAATGTGCTCCTTATAGGGCTTCTGTGCTCAAGTTTGGTAGGACATGACCCAGAGGAGCCCACCTATTCAGCTTCACCTGCAGCTATTTAGCTGTCTATGGGATTACTGGGGTAAGGCAGCCTGTCCCGGCTGCTTTGTTAGCTAAAAACCACCTCTGCTGTGGGAACAGCTGAGCATTTTCAAGGGATTCTTTCTATTCCAAACCTTCTCATGGCTCCTGATGACAGTGTTGGGTATTTTGTTTTGTTTCCTTTTGCATCATAATCCTCTTCCATTAAATTAAGTTTGTAAGGGGGGGGGGTGGGTGTTGATGGGTGAAACAATTACCAGACTCTCAGTGGTTTTTTTCATCAAAGCCATGCTAGCAGACAGTGAGGAAGTCAGCACTTGTGGGTACTAACCTACTGCATCTGGTCTCTAGCAGACAGTTAATTACTGGTTGGCAAAGTCCCATGGTGTCCTAACTCATGTTCCATTGGCTTAATGTGTCTTATTCAACTTCATTCCTACCTCAGACCCAATGTGCTGGAGTTGGATTTGTGATGCTTACAGCTCGTTACCTAGCATTGGTACCACAAGAACAGCTTGCTGCTCTGGGCAAGGCTGGAGTAAAAGGGGCCTGTAAAGAGTGACTCAAAAAGCAGTTTTTAATTTGGTAGACTTGGTGCAGGGATGGCTATTCAAAAATGAGAGCCTAAAGGTGAGTTTTAACTTATGGAAGCTGCATAAAGAAGACAATACTCTGTCTTTTTCCTCCTGCCAGTCATCCTTCACTGTTAAGTTAAACAAAAATAGATCAGGTGAGGAAAAAACCTCACCTTATTCTGCTCAATGTCTGGCAGAGGAACACAGGAAGCATTTTCAGACTAGTTCTCTCTTCCTAAACAATATTTCCCCTGGGGAAGTCAAAGATTACCTGTCCAGGTGTGTTGTGCTGTAGCATCGGAGACCTGTCACCCATCACAGAACCAGTAACATTTTGGTGTCTGTGCAGGCAGGCTGCTGATTCAGCAGAACCAGCTCGAGGGAGAGGCAGGAGAGCTCAGCGTAGATCTACAGCTTTGGACATGCATACTCCCAAAATCCCGTGAGTACTTCTGTTGAAGTTTGTCCTTATCTTTACACAACTGCTTGGAGCTCAGGTATGTGCTTGAATCACATCAGCTAACCAAGTGACTGTAATATCTGGGTCTGGGTGTGCTGTCAGCCCAGTGCTAAATGTCTGCCCCTTACTGGTGGGGTGGAGAAAAAACCATCTTCAACTGCTGCTGTTAAATTCTCGTTTGCACTGATGGGACTGTTGGGTCACAACTCGAGGTGTGATGGCTGCTCCATTGTCTTCAGTGTGTCTAAGCTCTCCTGATCACGCTGAGGCTTGTACATCACAGTTGCACAGCCCTTTTAGCATCAGTGAGTAGAACGGTGTCCTAGGGCAGGCAGGAGCTACTGTACCTCGCCCATCTGGAAGGTGATGTCTTTCTCCTCCCTTAAGGTGGATGTGATTTCACTTTGTCCTTGTTGGGATTAGGAGAAGCATGCCTGCAGGCTCCCATTATCATAGTGGAGGCAGTGTGGGATGGAACGAGGGCAGGCGGTGTCGAGTGATCTTTGCCAGGTACCCAGCTGGCATTGCCAAAGCATGCGGGGCTTTCCTCTGAACGTTTCCACTGCAGGAGAAACGTGTCTTCTGCTGCCAAGGGTACAGGAATGTCACTTCACTCGGGGACAGCACGCCGTTGCAGTATGACAGCCACTTCACAAGTCAGTCCAGCAACGCTCTGTAAAAACAAAAGGTTGCGTGCTCTGTGCCAGAAGGACTATCTCCACTCACAGTGAAATACATCAGATGTCTGGCCATTTCAGGGAGCCTTTCTCACTAAGAACAGGAGGAAATGGGAGTCAGGAGTTACACAGCAGTGTCCTCTATAGTTCAAGGGATGTTGGCTAAATATGTGTCACATTCCTATAGCTCTTCTTAGGATAAATGTTGTACAAGCCATACCCAAAGTCTACTTTCCTTCCCCATCAAAAGCTCCTTCCAGATCCAAAGCTATCTGAGCCACTTACATCCTGGATTTCTTTTGGTTTGCTGTTGGATTTTGGTTTAGTATTTTACTTTTTTTTTTTTTTTAGCAAATGAATAAAGGTGGGTGCTTGTTTCTCAGATGTCACTTAAAATACAACACTGCTCCTTTGACCTGATTTTCTCCCCTGTCATGATGTTCTTGAAAAACCATGACATAAGACAAAGGAATCTTGTCTCTGTTTTATCAGAAGACTGGATTTCTTGCCCCAAATCACAGAACAAGCTGGGGGTGTGTGTGTGTAAAAAATGGAGACGTGCTGATGAAACACTATGTCTTGGTCACAGATCTTTAGAAAAGTAACAGTTGGAGCAAGTTGGTACTTCCACTGGCCAAGAAGAGATTAAAAGAAACATGAAAACATCACTAAACTTTCCTATAGACCTAAGGCCAACATGTTTGCTCTCTGAGTAGCTGCATAGCTGTGAAAAGAGCTCCTCAGTAGAAAAAACTCAACGAGCATCATCCAATCGAATTCTCACTGCAGTCTTTTCATCGAGTTCAGTGAAGTTTAGACTGTTCTAAGTGCTATTTAAGCACTTGTTTAAATTGAGAATGTAGTCTAACTCCATCCAGGGCTCTGCTGTAAGCAATGTTGGAAGCGTAAATGCTGGTGCCCTTCAGAAGTTGATCAGAGCTTTCTGCTCATGCACTCACAAGTCCTGAAGATCTCAGCACACCCTGCCTGTAGTGCCTATTTCCTACTGACTGATCATGGTCTCCTGTCCCAGGGGGATTGCTTTTAGATATCTAAGCTCAGTTCTGCTCTGGACTGGCCAGTGACGTCACTCTTGTTCCTCCTTTGTTCTCATGAGCTGGGAGAATGCAGATTTCACAGATGCATCCTAAGCTATATTTGAAGGAGTCCCTTCCTTTACTGAAGGTCCATGCCTGCATCTCAGTAACAATAGCGTGGTGGTCACAAGGCCACACCAGCCTGTCAGACATCACACAAACACAGTGTGAGTCCCTTGCCAGCACTAACACTCATTATAAATACTCATTGCTGAAAAAGAAGTAACCTCTCTCCTTGAAAAAGGTCCTAAGTTTTGTCAGATGACACGTGAGTTAAAAGCCTGTCCCTAAGACTGTGAATATGTGTTTAATGAGGTATGTAACTCAGTGTCAGTATGAATAGAACATACATATTGTGTGTGTTGGTGTCTTCTCCCAGGTAAGAAGCAATAAGGCAAGAGGAAACAGCCTCAGGTTGCACCAGGAGAGGTTTAGGTTGGATATTAGGAAAAACTTGTTCGCTGAAGGAGTTGTTAAGAAGTGGAATGGGCTGCCCAGGGAGGTGGTGGAGTTACCATCCATGGAGGTCTTTGAAAGGCATGTAGGGGTGGGCTTGGCAGTGTTGGGTTAAGGGTTGGACTTGTTGATCCTGAAGGTCTTTTCCAACCAAAGCAATTCTATATATGGCTTGGAAACATAAAGATCTTGCTTATCCCTTCCTATATTCCCTGGCTTAGGGAGACCACCTGGATAGCATGACTTGCTGAAGTACTAGGAAGCACATAAGTGTATATCAACCTCATTCCCAATTCTACTAAGCAAGTACAGTTAATTAAACCACTGCAGAGAATGCAACAATCCAGACTGGGATTAAGAAAGGATCCCCGGTCTGCCACCACTGCTGTGCTGGAAGGGTTGTTTGCTGCTAACAGTATTCCAGATTTCCCAAGGCTGTCATACCGTCAAACGCTGCCATGATCTGTGAGTCTTTATTCCGAGATAAAGATGTGAACTCCCGGCTCTTGTCACAGATAACAGCACAAAGCATTACAACAAGTACAAAGACTTAAAACTTGGTTCCAACCACGCAGCCATTTGTTACTGTCCTCAGCACAGCTGCTGAGCCAGGGTGCAGCAGGTTGTTCACAACTGGGAGGACAGAGCTGTGAGAGCTCATCTCTGTGTCCTCTGGTGAGAGCTCATCTCTATGTCCTCTGGTTCCTTATGGGTTTTTATTCTGCAGTGTTGCTGGAACAATGCCTCTGTACCTGCCACCAGCTGCTGTGAGGCTGCTAAAGGTTTGGTACAAAGTGGGGATGTGTAGCCTTGAGGTTCTTCAGGCCAAAAAATGCCTGTGGGGCCCTGGACATCCTCCCTGGAAGCAGGTACCTCTCCGCTGCCTTTTGGCTCTTTAAGTGATGGCACAGCAGGAGTGGGTGCACATTAGAGGCTTTGAGTTGCTGGCACCTATGCCAGTGGGTTTGTCTCCTGCTGAAGGCCAAGAGTTGAGATCTCATTTTCCAGTTGCAAGTGCAGAACATCTTCACTGGGAACCTGTAACCCTGATTCACTTGCTACGTTATAAGAAAGTTCCCCAAAAAAGCCAGACTTCAGAAGAAAATCTGTTCTGAAATTAGTTGATCAGTGAAGACACATCTGGAATCTTCTGCTTAGTAGGGCGACGAGTGGAGGGTAAATTTAAATTATCTTTAGAGCAGCACGCAGCAAGAGCTACATCTTCTGACGGTGGTGCCATTCCTTCCAGTAGAGTTGTACCAACCGTGGGCTGAAGTAGCTGATTTGGGGGGACTATTTTGAATTACCGATGATGAATTTCATTGCCTGCTTAAAGCTAGAAAAGCTCTCTGTACATCAGTTCCTCATAGAAAACACTTAAAAAAAATTAAATAAATTCTTTGCTCTACTCTGTTGCAAGTGACCTTCTCCACAGGGGTGGAGGCTGGTACTGTGGTGGTCTCCAGCATCTTCCTCGTGCTCAGCCCACTGCGGGTGCCCGTGCCCAGGCAGGGACTGGCACGGTCTGCTCAAGACAGGGCTGGAATTGGGATCCCCAGTGTGGGGCCGCGGCCGGGCTCCCATTGTTCCCAGCCTGCCAGACAAAGGGTTAAGTAAATGTTTGGAGAAGATAAGGTGCCCTGTTGACAAGCAGCAGGCTCCAGCGGTCTCAGCAGGATCTCTCCCAGCGGTGATAAATGGGGAGGTTTTCAAAGTGGGATCAGCAGACGCCATGGAGAGGGCGGTTGCTGATGCCGTGATTGGCAGCGGGGAAGGAATCTGAAGGTGTTTAATGATCCCACACTCTGCCGCAGCTTTCCTAAAGACTCTGTGTCTAGCCAGAGGAAAATCCTCTATCAGCCGCCGAGACTTGAGACTCGCACTCCCGGTTTTTTTTTGTTGTTTTTTTTTTTTTTTTTTTTTTTTTTTTTTTTCCCACTAAAACATGGGAACATCCACTGAGAGGGATCCTGATAAGGACCCTCTGGGATTCCTCATCCTCTCATATCGCTGTTGTCGCTTTTCATTTTCTCTTTGAAGTGTCCCACACATAGTAGGTGGACTGTTTTGTTTGGCTGACTTTAGTCAGGAGTTGTGTTTTGGGGGAAATAGTGTGTATTAAACTAATAAGGTGGGTTTTTTTCTTCTCTGCATAGCTGTATTATCCCAATTACTGACTTGCCGTTCCTTTGCTATAGTAAATATACAATCAGATGACATCAAGGGTAAAACCTTCAGAAGGATTTGAACCCCTCATGTGACATTATTGGGTATTCAGACCACTAATGGGTTTTCTTTCTCCTGTAAATAAAGCCAAAAAGCTGCTTGAAGGACTGAACGCCAAATACCGTTTTTTTTCCAGATAGGTGAAATATTTCCTATCCTCATCTCTGTCTGAAAGCTGCCCTGGGCACTAGGAAAAGCGGGGGAAGTAGGGTAGAGCAGTTGTGTTTGGGAGGATGAAGGTTTACTACATCCATTCGTGGGCTGCCTCTGCAATGGGTATTTTAGACGGTCGTTGTGTTCCCTACGGAGGGAGGAATGGGTAGGAAATGCTGCTTGGTCCGATCTACACCTGATTTACGCCAAGGGGAGTGAGCTGGCTGGGAAAGCTGCTGGATAACAACGATTCAGGCACAGGGAGCGAGCTCATTCTTTGTGCCAACTTCATCCTGGAAGGACTGGGGTGGGTGGACGAGTCTTTTGGGGGAGGAAACAGCCTGGTTGGTGCTGCTGCCGCTGAGCTGGGAGGGCTGGAGGGAGCTGAGCCTGCTCCGCTGGGCTAAGATGAAAGGAGCCGGGTATAACCCAGCAAAGGGCCAAATGAGTCGGGACATGAAAAGCAGCGGAAAGTATCTGAAGAATGTAAACACCAAGGTGGAAGAGGAATTATTTAGCATGTTACAGGCTTGGAACTAGGTGCGAGGGGATGGAACAACAAGAAAAACTCACCCTTGCTCACGGGGAAGCCTTGCTAGAAGCTAAGTCTGGAGTTGAAAAAGGAACGAAATGGTTTCAGCAAAGCCACTCTTGAAGTCTCCTTGTCTGGAGGTGGGAGGTTGCTGGGGCAGGGGGGCAGTTGGAGCCGCTGGCTTGCGGCACGCATCCGCGCTCTCTGCCACGCCGCCTCCTCCTCCAGCCACGCCGGGGCCGAACTGGGCTGCCAGCCAAAGGGGGTCACGCCGGGAACAAATAGGATTTAGTGATCGTAAGAGGGGAATGTAAAATGCCCGGAGGAATTTTGATTGAAATTTTATAACTTAAAGGAAAATCTTTTGCAGATAAATCAGGAGGTGGTTTAATAAACAGTTTGAGAGATTAGTATTGAAACAAATCCCAGTTAAGGCTCAGCAGAGGAGAGGGTAAGGGAAGACCACTGCGGCTAAAGGATGTCAGGGATATTACAGGCACTAAACAGAAGGCTTTCCAAAAATATAAACAATCTGGGGAGGGGGCAGATTGGGAAACCTGTAAAAATAAGCAGAACCACGTTAAAAGGCTAAACAGTGGAGCAAAATCAAATATTGAACATGGGGTTGTGAGGGACCTTTCAGCTCATGGCATTGGCCAGACCTGTCCTAGCCCGGGCAGGAGCCAAGGCCAGGTCCCCAGGGGTGCGTGGGGCTTGGGGGCCACAGCTCGTGCCATGGTGGGGCCCTGGTGAGATGTGGCAGCCTGTGGCTCAGCAACCAGCATCCTCCTATAGAGATCAGACATGAGATAGCAGGGGGAATATCCCTTTAATGAGTATCCTAAATGCATTAGACACAAAGCAGATGTTTTCCACCCAGGATTTCCTAATATCTGAAGTCATAAAAAGGACCTGTAGCTAAGGCTGTGTAGCAAAACCCTGAAGATCTGCAGGACACAAGGATCCAAGAATGACCGAAGGACCTGGCAGAGAGCGTGTGCAGGTGGTTAACATGGAGCAAAGGCTGGGACAGCAAAGTCTTGCTGAAAGCAACAAGCTACAAGACCAGGAATGCAGCAGTCTTACCCATCAGGACAAAAATCAAACCCACTTCCCTTAGAGAAATCTGTATATTGGTCAGCAGTGTCACTAAGAAAAGGAGCGGAGATGGAGGCAGGGAACTTTAATTTGGGAAATAATTTGAAGCAAGAATCTTCTGCCCCACATCCTGCTTTCTCCAGGACACCTGGAGAAAATGTAGAGGGTCTACATTTGTTGACTGACTGCAACAAAGCTGCAGCCATTCCCAGGTCCTCTCCCATGTGGACACACCAGGAGCTTCAGTTCAGAGCTGTCTACTGGGCACATTTGACTCCCTGGATACCTGTTACCAGCATCTCTGTACCACATCAAGTGCATCAGTGTGGGTGGCCCCTGTACTGAGATCTGTTGTGCAAGAGGGTCCATAAGGAGGAGAAGCCCCTTAGCCAGGGTGGTGGAGAGAACTGGGCATTGATGCTGAAGGCACAGGCGGATTTCCATGGGTGATGTCCAGCAGAGGAGCAGAATGTCCATCTAGAGCTAGTGGCATCCTCAGGCATCACTGTTACATCTGCCAGGACCCATCCAGATGAAGCAGTGTTGGTCCATCCAGCTCATCTTTTGACAACCAACTTTGCAACCATCAGAACTCGAGCAACCAACTCTAGTCCAAAACACTCAGCCCTGAAGGAGGATCTGGGTCATCCATGGGCCTTTCAAAATAAGATATATTTTGGCCACCAGAAGAAGTCAAGAGAGATGTCCTGTCCTTGGGTGATGTGACCCCTGCTGAGGGGAAACTGAGGCACAGGCAGGAGGGAACTGCAGACAGCGATGGAGCTGAAACCAGGAGGAGGTGGTGCCACCATCCTGGTCCTCTGGCCGACGCTCCCCGCCAGCGGCACGGTGACTGACCCCATAGGTGTTCACTGAGGGCCTATTTTTAATCACCTTTCCACTGGCTTTTTGCAACGCCCCGTTCACACTTGCTCTGTGAAAAAGGATGTCAGAGCAGATTAACAGCTGGTTCCTGCCTGCTCCGACAGCTCTGACAATGCGTCCCTTCTTCTCAAGGTGACAGGAACATGCAGCTGCCTAATGGGTACAGAAGTGTCTATTCTTCCCCAGTGACATTTATTGTGAAATATCTGAGTGGGACTGAGAGACATGCAAGGCTTTCCCTCCCTTATCAGGCGACCCTGGTCAGTGTCCTGCTGTCAAGGACTAAAGTAATTTATGTCAGAGCTGCGAGTGTTTACTTATCTGCCCCAGCGCCCAGCTCTGCCGAAAGCAGCCAGACTGGCTCCGCTGGGGCTCACCAGCCTTTTCCTGCCAGTGGGAAAAGCTGGGTGCCAGCCCCAGCCCAGCCAGGAGAGGCCAAGCAGGGCAGCCAAAAACCCTCCGCACAGCGCGGGTGGGAGAGGCAGGGCTGTGCCAGCACGGAGTGACAGCCCGGGGCAGAAGGGACTACAGCAAAGCCCGAGCAGCGGCACGAGGCATCTCGCAGGTGGCACCAGTTGAGGTGTGAATTTAGAGAGGGTTTTGCCGGGAGGAGCAGAGCAGGGTCTGGATGCCAGAGGCTCTGGCAGGTTCTTGCCCTGGTTTCCCTGGGCATCACACCTGGGAGCCCATGGAAAGCTCTGGGGAAGGGTGAAAGGTCTGCTTGACAGCTTCATATCCCCCCCTGAGTTCTCATCTTGTAGACCTCTGGGGTTTTATTGAGTGGGGGTCTGTAAGGGCAAGTGGTCCAAGGGAGGCAGAGCTGTTCAAGGCGCAGGGTCAGCCCAATCCTGGGTACCCCCAGCTCTGTAGCAGCTTGACAAGAGCATCCCAAACCCCCATGAGCCTTGTGGGTGGCTATAAAGGACTTCTCCAGTGCTTCTGTCTTGTGTCATGACAAAAAACGGAGCCTTTAGTGCATCTGGCCCCGAGACTCCACAACTTTCCCTTAGATTCAGTTCCAAAACTCTCTAGTTTTATAAAGCAGTGTGATTATTCCAGCAGTCCTCCCCCTAAACTCTCCACCATCCATCATCCCAAACAGGGGGACAACTTTCATCTCATCTGGAATCGCACATCCTTTGCAGCACGGGAGAGATGAGCACAGGCCTGATAGCTCTGCTCCCGCGGGTGACTCCTTCCTGATGTATGTGCCCAGAGATAAATATTAAGCGGTGGTAGTTTCCTCCGTGAGCCTCACAAGCTCTTGTTGTCAGGATGGGAAACCTTTAACCAGTTGGGATGCTGGGAACAATAGATTAAAGGAGATGAACTATCTCTTGCTAAATGAGCTGTTATTCAAAATTAGCTTCTTTTTTCATTTTCCATGTTTTTTTTTCCCCCCAATCTGCACTCCTCAGAAAAAAAATATTCCACTGCCATTGTATTTCTCTTGACAAATGTTTTTCTGAGCAGTCTCCTCTCCCCACCCAATGAGGCACGATCAAAGGGCTGGTCCTGCACCAGGGAGGAGGTCCAAGTGCTTGGGGTGGCTGTAGGGCCTTGGTCTTCTCCCATCCCTGCCCAGTGGCACTGTCCCAAATGCTGAAGTCCCCCACGTGTGCTCTGACACTGCAGCAATGTAAAATCCTCTGGAGATGCTCTTTGGGGATGCAGTTGTGTGACCACGGCAGTGCCATTGGTCACCTACCCTGGTTCCACTATAGACACGTAGCAGCTGGGGACAGATGGGTGCAGGAAGGAGGCTGCAGCCTTTGGGCCACCACCACTCCCCTGTAAGTCAGGCCAGACTCATCGCACGGCTCCCCAGGGACCGAGGGCAGCACCTCAGCCCCAGGCTGACTGCTTTTGTGCTGATGTGGGGATCGAGCAGAGCTGTGGGACGTGATCACCCCATAAGCGACGCCAGAGGGACGGCAGAGCGAGGGAGGCTGCAGATGGGTTCACAAGGCACCTTTTGCCTGGGAGGAGAAAGGGCATCTGCAGCTGGCAGGAGCCTGAGCTCTGCTCGGCTTTCGGTTTTTGTCAAATACTGGGAGATTTCTTAAGTGCAGCCTGATCCTATGAGGTGTAACACCTCCCATTTCTCAGTCAAAACCCTGAGCATGGCAGACAAAAACACACCCAGCCCCAGTGCTCGTCCCTCTGACGGGGGCTCATATGTAAAAGTACAAAAGCCTCGCTTAAAAAAAAAAAAAAAAAATTAAAAAATCAGATATTTATTATGCCTTTGATGTTCCGTAAGAACAGTTGTGGCTTCTGCTTAGTCTCTGACGTCCAATTGACAATTGTTTATTAGTTTTAAAATAGCTGAAATTCATGTCAAACATTCCGCATGTTAGAAAAATGTTTATGAAGTGTTATCGTAGTTTATTTAACTGTGAATGTTTAGGAAACCGGCATAAAATATAATGGACCACACAAGGCTCTGTGCAGCCTAATGATGCTAGGCATGTTTTATGGACCACAAGAGAAAGCAATTCCACCTTCAGCCTCGTGGAGTGGTCAGTTGTATAAAATGGTCTCTGGGTATTGCTTTTACGGCATCAGGAGACCAAGAGAACCAGGAGGTTGGTTTATTTTGAGGGTATTCCTCCTAAAAACTTTACTACAGCAATGCTCATGATTGCAATTTTTGCACAACTGGATTGAGCACAGGTTTAAATCCAGGGAAGGATCCCTTCCTGTGAGGCACAAAGGTTTGCTGATGGGCACTGAGTGCCCAGAGAGAGATTTCAGATGCAGCACATTAATATTGATGCATCATGAATAGTTACACTACACAACCGTAATATACTCTGCATTAATATTTATTGTGTCCAAAATACTGACAATTTGGCTTCGTATTTGGGAAAGAAAAAAAAAGACATGCCTTTCTAACAGGTTAGGATGAAATTTTAGTCCTTCTTTCTCTGGAGCTGTAATTTCCAGCTTGGGGTTGGGCTGGCAGCTGACCATGCAGCCAGACTTTCTTTACGTGGTCCTTCTGGTTTTGGGGGGCTGGGCAGGGAGCATCCTCTAAGCAGGAGGTACCCACCACAGTCTGTGCATCCTCTTTGGACCCTTCTGCTCTGCAGCAAAAATCTGTTCAGCTTTAAGGAACTGGAAAAGGTGCAGATAAATGTCTAGAAGACAAGTATTAAATCAGCACAGGACTGTAAACAAGAGCATCCCAGTGTCCTGATTCTGTTCAGGACCCCTGGATGTTAATGCCAGTGAAATGTAGAGTGGAACCACCCCTGCAAGCAGTGACTGTCAACAGCTGCTCACCATCGATGGACATCACGTTTTAGAAAGTCCCTATTTTTGTGAGTTTTCCTGTCAAACCTGTGGTTTTAGCAACACGACAGGGGAAGGGAATGCCAGGTAATTCTTCCTAGCAGCTGACAGAGTAAGAAGGGATATTTTAGTCGTTGGGTTAAAATGCTTTCTTTTCCTCTGCTAAAAATGAACTTGTGGGTCTCTATTATTCCTGAGTCCTAACATCACAGGCTCAGAAGTCTTTATTCTGTGTCTTTAAGCCATTGGTTCTTCAAGGGTGCTGTGATGCTGTGAGCCCTTCCTAGGACGCTTCCACAAGGCCAGGATCAAAAAGCAGTGATCTGCACCCAGATTAATTAGTAGCATTTTAATTTCAAGCAAAGTGTTATTTCTTTCATTGATTTTATTTTTGCCCATTGGCACACAAGTGGATCTGGTTTAAGTAGCTTTGCTTGCCTGTTGTTTTACAGCAAGAAATTAATTTCTGCCTGTATCTCTGGCCTCTGGGGCCCAATTCTGTTCCCATTTAATGACAAATCCCACTGGTTTCTGTGGATGCAGAACAAGTAGAGGGAAGGGAGGACATGTCGAGTTGGTGGGGACCCCAGCTCAGCACAGCAGGGTCACTGCCCTCAGTCGCTGCCAACACCATCAAAAGTACCAGTGCTTCACTTCAGAGCTCTTGCTGTTCCTGTCTCCTTCATCTGAACATTTTTCCACTCCAACCGTAAAATTTCTACTTTTAATATTTTAAACTCTTATTTCTCATAAACCCCCCAAGTATGAAAATTTCTTTTAAAGAAATATACCATTAATGTATCTTTATGATGTGCAGCTGATGCTCACAGCATGGGCTCTGACTTTTTAATGTTCCCTACTTGTCCTTGAGACATTTTATTTTGACACCATATCCTTACTTTCTAAATTAAACCATATTTTTATTATCTGTTATACGCCAGTAGACAGCAGTGCCTTAAGGCTGTTGTACAGCTCCTCATGTCCATCTCAGGGCACCTTCCCCTCTTCCTCCCCACTCCCCCCGTCCCTCCACCTCTCCAAAAAACCATGGATCGAGTTATCCCGCTGACAGCAATTTACAGTCCCCATTAACGGTCATATAAATTCCAGTGGATCAAGGAAGCTTGGAGTATATGATATTCAGGCACAGCTAATAGCTCTGGGCTAATTGCCATCTCGTGTTTCTGCTCTCCGAGCCCCACTGTTTATAGCTGCAGTACGAGCAAGCAGTAAAACAAGTTTCCAGGTTCCTCCAGTCACCCAAGCAGAGCTGGGAGCTGCTGGCTCCAGTAGCAGGCAGAGGGCTGGAGGTGGCAGTCACTTCCCATATTTAATGTGAGCTGGTTTCTGTGGGGCTTTCCCCGGCTTGTAGGAAATCACAGAATCATTTAGGTTGGTGAAGACCTTTAAGATCACCGAGTCCGACCGCTGCTCAGTCTGATGGCCCTTCTGCAATAGTTGTATGGGAAAAAAATAGAGTCAGCTTAGAGTTGTTATGGTTTAACATCATGGCTGGAGTGGACAGCGAGTGGCTGGTGGCTTCAGCTCACGCTGGGGAAGTCAGTGAAATAATCGACATATAATCTATAATTTTCCTTTTGGAAACCAGTAGTTTGAAAAGTGGATTAATAGGGATATTTATTGTGGCATCCTTGTGGGCTTGGAAAGCTGGATTAAAAGGACTATTTACCATTAAATCTTTGCTGGTAGATAACCACATGTTAATCATAGAATCGCAGGATAGTTTGAGTTGGAAGGGACCTTTCCAGGTCATCTAATCCAACCCCCCTGCAGTGAGCAGGGACATCTGCAACTAGATCAGGTTGCTCAGAGCCCTGTCCAGCCTGACCTGGAACGTTTCCAGGACCATGTTAATGGTCAAATGAGTTTGGAAATCAGGACATTGCCCACACTGCAGTGGATTGGCGTGGCAGTAGAAGCAAGGAAAGCTGCCCCCCTTCTTCCATCAGCCTACGGCAGAGCGGTTGTTTGTGTAGGACCTGGAATATATGTGCTCTGAGCACTGCAGAGCCAGAAGGAGCGTGTCTGTGTGCTTCCCATCACCACTGCAGTGCTGGAGCTGCAGGTCCTGCCCATGGAACCTGCATCAGCATCCCTGTGAGAATCGCCCAAATGATGCAGGAATGAGCATCGTTTCTTGTGCTGTGTCAGTAATTTGCAAAGAGGTAGAGAGCTGTCACACAGGAGCATCCAGGTTCAGTCTCACAGAGAGGAAAATGTTCACCTGGGGGATCATGCCTGGGTCTGGGGGAAAATTCAGGTTATTTTTCACATGCACTTTTTCTTTCCCAGTGATGCCAACCAAAGGTTATTCACGGGATGCAAAGCTCAGCACCTTTATGACTTAAATCCAGCTCGTGCGTGTCATTTCACCAGGATTTATATTGGGAGGTGAGCCTGCCTTGTTGGAAAATAAATCTAGCCGAGCGTAAAATTCAAGGGGCTTTGGGTTTTCCTAGGCAAGACCTTCCCACCCCCCCCCCCCCTTTTTTTTTTTAGGAAATAAAAATGAATCCTCCCCCTCCCCCATATTTGTAATAAATTATTTGTGAGCTCACACCTTTCGTGGTGGTGGGGTCTGTCAGCGCTGTTTGCTCGGGATTGATTATGGCACAATTAAGCCTGACAGGGTTATCAGATGACCTCTGGAAAAATTGTGAAGCACTTTCCATCTTTTGCAAGATAGATAGATAAAACCTGAGGGGCTGCTTTGGTGCAAGAGCTGAAAAATTCAGTTGGGGTGGGACTGCTGGAAGAGTGTCAACATGTGAGGGAAAGGGCAGAAGTTCCATGTGCATCTGGAGTGGGTTGTGTTCACGCCACTGGAGTGTGCTGGTGGATGGCATCCCCTTCCAGGCTGTCCCGTGGGTACAGTGCCCTTAGCAAGGATGGAAGTAAACTGTGCTAAGCTTAAAAAAAGTGAAATTCAAGGGTTGTTTGTGCTGCAGAGCCCTAAAAGGCTGAGGGATGTCACACAGGGGTGTCACCATGGGGGGCAAAAAGGGGCTTCAAAAAATTAGCTCCTTGTCAGCACCAGCTCTGTGTGTCCAAACCTCTCCTGTGCCCACACCTTCCAGACTGGGTGTTCCCAAGGAGGGGATGGACCCGGTGATCCCTGGTCCTTGCTGTTGTTTTGGGGCAGAGAGGCAGCAGGGCCAGATGCTTCACATGGAGCCACAGTTGTTTACATTGCCCCGTCCACCGCTCCCCCATCCATCTACGGTCCTGGCAGGCACTGCTGGCTCTCTGCTGGGAGACGCCGAGCCTCACTCCAGAAGCACCTCATTTATACAAGACCCTCCCAAAATGAAGAGCCAGTGACCACGTTTGGGGCTGCCCACTGGCTACCTCAGATGGACATCCCACTAACCCCCAGTTTCTTGGGCATCTCACTCTCTTTTGTGGACCAAAAGGGGAAAGGTGTGTGTGCCAGCTCCCAGGTCTCGTGTAGCCAAAGAGAAACCCCCACATGCAAACTCTGGTGGGGTCAGCAGTGCTGGCCCCAAACCCCATGTCACACGCTGCAGGGACCCAGCTGAATGGCACCCGGTACCCAGCCAGGCTGGCACACCAGCCTTTGCAGCTCTTCCTTCTTACACACCTTGTTTTCCTGTCTTTCTGACCCTGTTTCAGCTTGGAGAGTGAGATACACCCATTTGTATCAGGTAGGAGTTTCACCCTCCCACCCCAAACACACTCTCCCAAGCTGTGCTTCTCCTTCCCGGAATTTGCTGTTATTCCCAACTATTTGCTGACTCAGTTTGGCACCTTTCATCCTCTTCGTCGCTCCCAAAACGTTTGCTTCGACTATTTGTAGAGCTGACATAACCCTCTTCCAATATATATATATTTTATTTTATTTTAAATATCTTTTTTTTCAGTTTTTCCAGAAACAATTATCGTGGCTGAAATTTTCTTTCTATTAAATATTTGCATTTATGGAGAGCTGGGAGTCTTTGGGGGGTGAATGTGCCAAACTGTGAAGGATTTGCAAAGTTTTACCATTGTGTCAGCCTGGACAAGGCTTTCTTCTGGGACACTGCTAAGTCTGAAGCTCTTTGGCCAAACTCTGTGCAATGCTTTCCACTATCTCTTTTTAAATGTCCATTGATTTTAGCCTTAAACTCTCTAGGAATGTAAACAGAGGAGTGGTTATTTGGGATTTGTTGGTGGGTTGCGCTGAATGATACCCAGCCACAGTGGCATGACTTCTACGCACTGACTTTTCCCTTTTTATGTTTTTTGTTTGGTTGGGTTTTTTTTCAAGTATTTTGACTGTTGGCATCACTATGACAATATCCTAATATTAGTTTGAAGATGCAGGTTTGTGCTTCCCAGACAATAATCCAGTTCCACTATGGTGAAGTTCACGTTGAGGGTTCTCACACTCGGGCTGCTTCCAGCAACCCCTTTTTTCGTCTGTATCCTGCATCCCCATCCCAAACCACAGCTCACGACAGGGTCACAACCACAACCAAAAATCCTCATGGAGGAAATGGGACATTTCCTCCTTTTCTCAGGGCTTGTTTTTTCAGGTTGGACTCTTGGTCTCCACGTAGTGGTCCAGTGAGAGGGACACCAGGTAGGCTGCCAGCCACCGAGGAGGCTTGGCTGTCATCAGGGATGGGGCAGAGAGAGGGGCCGTGTGAGACACAGCCCTGCTGGGCATGGGAAGGGAGAAGCAACGGAGCTGCAGATGCCCAATGAATTCAGGTTTTCACTTTTGTGATTTTGCAATAAACCCAAGTTCAGTAAATTGATTTTTGTAGTAATAAAAGCTGCACATTCATAACCCCCAAAGCGATAAACATTTTACTGCTGTTTAGAATTTATATTTTATTTCTAGTCTTTTCCTTGGATATGCCCTGAGGGGGAGCATTTTATGTGCAGCTCTATAAATGAACTGAGTGCAAATATTTTTATTTTCTGCTAAGCATCAAAATTTTGATGCATTCTCATGAGGGCAAATGCACTTCTTAAAAGTACAGAGAGCCAGCAGAACAACTTGCATGGGGTTTTTTTCCTGAAGAAAAAGCAATATCAGTAAAAAAGTTGGGCACCAGGCACTGGGCAAAACAGACAGGACACAGTAAGTACCAATCTCTGATCTTGACCCCGTCGTTTCTTGATGTTCAGATAGAATTAAACAGGTTATTTTCCATATTTATGAGTCCCTGTAATTCCTGCTCTAGGATCGATTGGAGAAGATGTTGAAGTTCCTCAAGAAGAATAATTCATGTCCCTCTGGTTCTTGGATTAGTAGTTCCTAGCCTAGAGCTTAGGGGCAAGTTTTCTGATGGTCTACAGTATCAAAGCTTGGTGGACTAGACTGGTGCTGGGCTGAATTCCAACCATGGAGAAGTTGGTCCACCTTCTTAGTTGTACTTGTTAATTGAGAGAGGACATACAATGCTCGCTTGGAGTCTTGGGAAGTTCCAGGACATTGAAGCTTAAAGTAACAGCGTGGTGATGGATGAGGAAACTCGTGCAGGTGCATTTTAGAGATTTCTGAGATGCTTGAGCTATAACTCTTCTCTCTTCACAAGTTCCAGGTGGCTGGATTCACGGCATAAAAATACACCTGACTTTTTATGCAAAGAGATAAAAGAAGCGATACATATAAATGTTATTAATGTTCTCAAAAACATTCTGGAAATATTCCTTCTGTAAAATATACATGACAAGTATAGATGACATCTCATAAGGGGATCCAGATGATTCAGCATTTGGCTGCACATAAGGAATGTGGCCTGTCTCTGTAGCAGCAACCTCTTCATGCCACATAACGCCATCCAGGAGAAGATGTAGAGTGGTTTCTATGTACATAAATGAAGGCTGGGGGATGCAGATGCTGGATTTCAGCAAGTTCTCTTAACCATTGCAAAGCTGGACATGGGCAGGGAGCCTTGTTCGTGCATTTGCTCTGGCCAGTCAATGGGCTGCCAGGCCCCTCAGACATTCTCTTTTAATTTGCATTTAAGATTAAGAGCCATTTCTGCCCTATGTCAGCAGAACAAGGACAGGATCAAACCTGGAGAATCTTCCTTCTGCTTGGCACCGGCTCTGAAATTGCCTTCTCATCAACGAATCCTGATGACAAGCTATGCTTAATGAATCAAAATGTTAATTAACACACGCATAAATTCAGCAGCCCTGCCTGGATGATGGCTGGCCCCTTCTGATACTATGAATTCCTCCCCCTCATCATCATCACATCTTCTGTCTCTCTCCTTCATTAGTTTTTATTTGATGATTTAATGCCACTGTTAGCCAAAAGCTGATCAGTGCTACTGTGCATGCACAGCAGGCTGCAAGAGCATGTTGTAAAACATGAGGTGATTCGTGCTGCAAAGCTGTCACACAACTGAAGAGTTATCTCTGTCCTGAAGAGTTATCTCTGTCCTTTCCACTGAGGACTGAGTGGACATGGACACCTGAGCACCTGGGTGGCACTGGTGGGTAGCACTTGACTCCTGTAGCAAGAAAAGCATATAACAGGTAAAATGAAAGCAAACATAGCTTCTTTGCAATAAAACTGTGTCCTGGCTAGAAGGAAGTGGAGCATCACCTTCTGGGACTGGCATTTTAGAGAACATTTTCTTCTCGTTGAGTTTGGAATGAGGTGCAGCAAGTCCTGGTCAAGCCATGTTACGTTTGAAGAATGGAAAGTGTAAATATGGCTCCAGACAGTCTGTGACCAGCCCTGGTGGCTTTCCCCATTGGGTCTGTGTCCCAGAACAGCCTGTTGACCTCTACAAACAAGAGATACCATGTTTTTCTCATCAGAGTGGGTTCCAGGAAAGCCATGGTCATTTACTGTCTGATCTAATGGTTTCCATCTAGTCCACCAAACACCCTGGTTCAATGGTCTGAATCAAATACCATGGTAAGAGAAGTGGTAAGAGCCATGAATGCCAAAATACACGAGGACCTTTGCCTGAGAATTGCCCAAAGAGGCACCAGCACCATGAGAGAACTGAAGTCCCGCTGGCTGGTGTGAGCAGGGGACGTTTGCCAGTGATTGGCTGTTAGACAGCAAGGCTGGGGTGGTGTTAGGAGGAGTTTTCCAGAAGCAGAGCCATGTCCAGCCCTTCCAGACACCCTGAGTACATCTTAGGCATCTCTCTACTCCATAACCCCATCAAAAAGGGTCATTCATTCTTAATTAGTTAACCCCTTGTGGTGGGCCTTTGCATTCTTGATAGTGCATTCTCCTTGACACGGCTATGTAACCCATGAGGGAACCCTCGTATTCATGCTGTAGTGGCATCTCCATCCAGTTGGAGCATCCTATGGATGCTGCCAGACTTGGGGAAAAGGTCAGTGTGCCTTAGGGGTGCTCGTGGCCCCTTCTCCCAAAACTGCACCCAAAAGCAGGTCACCCCCAGGCACAGATAGTCCCATACATGAAAAAAAAATGATAGGAGTGGTATTTTAACATGTTTTCTTCTCATGAGTGGACAGTTCCAGCAAGAAGGATTGACTGTCCTGGTAGAAACCACTCACAGCCATGGGCCAAATTGCTCTGGGCTGAAAATAAAGCCCTGAGCTGATATGTACCCTCCAGGGTGCCTTCTCTTGCACATCAGCATTCACTCAATGTGCTCCTATCAGTTTGGATTTTGGGGACCCACCATCAATCACCATGGGCAGAAGTGTTTGACACCAGAACTTCTGGGTGGGCTCAGAGTAGTTGCTTTTCTTTGGTAATTAGGAAAGATTAGACAAATGATTAAGCCATTATTTACCATTAGTGACTGGAGTTTACCAAGCCAGAGCACCAATCTGTCAGCCCCACATGCTGGGGATTCATCCTGAGCATCAGGAGCCAGAGGAGCCCTTAGACAAGCGCAGAATTAGACTTCAAATCGGACTTCTGGAGAAAGATGGGTGCTTACCACCTTGGTTCTCTAAAGCTCTTGAGCTGCTGATGGTGCTGCTGCAGCCATTGCCTTTTCTGGATTTGCCCTCGGACGCTGAGCAGAAGGGAACATGTTAAACATCCCAGGCACTGACAGCTGAACGTACACACAGCCTAGATAGCTCATGCACTAGATAAAGAAGGGAAAACATCTTCTCGAGAGAAAACACAGGATTTCTCCCTCTGCCATTCTTCATCTTTGTTGAATCCTGATTTCAATCTCCCAGCCCACCGGGTGGGTGGCTCTCAGCTGCTGTCCTTGGCCACGGGGCTTTCAGAGCCACTTTCTGCAGGGCAGAATTGTCTTCCCTGCGAACCGTATCGTTACCGAGGTTCCCTGTAGACTGTGCAGGTTTTAGCAGGGAAGACTGGTTCCTTGTGGTCACGGTTCCCTGGGGTTGTTGGATGCTAGTGGTGACTCCAACAGGACAAGGTCCCAGCAACATGACACACCATGGACCAGCCCACACCCTCCTTTCTCTAAGCATCTTTCTGCACTTTGCAGTACAAAAAAAATAAAATAAAATTGCAAATTACTTTTCTTTGGCTTAGAGAGAGGGAAATGTTTCTGAATCTAAACCAAATATTCAAACTCTTGTTTTCTGGCATCCTGAGAAATCCCAAGGATTTTGTTTTGGGAGAAAGAAAGCATTAGAGAAGGAAAAGGGGTCTCCACAGGTTAAATACAGAGAACAGTGCATGTGTGGGCTTAGAGGAGAAAGCACCTTAAGAATAATGTTAATTATTTAAGACTAAGTGCACTGAACAATACGCTGAGAATATTTTGTCCATCAGACAGGAGTTTGGATCAATTTGTGCTGCCTTTGCACTGCCATCGATTTCCACTCCCAGGGCATTAGAGCTGCCAGCGGGACCTGCCCGTGGGTGGGGGCTGGAGGCTCTGACAGAAAACTTTTGGCCTCATCTCTGCTCTTCACGTAGGAAAAATTTCAGATGCTTTGCCTGGCTCATGTATGTCACCTCTCACCGGTGATGGGCATTGGGACACCCCATCAGATCGTCCCATGCTGAGCTTCAGGGAAGCTGCTGAGTGTCAGTCAAGGGTGGGTTTGGTGAGTTGGCACAAAATCTTCAACCAGTGGCCAAATCCTGCTGCCATCCCAGACAGCTGGAGGCTGCACGTGTGCCAGTGTGGGCAGACTTGCTCCTTAAAATAGCTTTCTGTCTATTTTAGCTAATTGGCTATTGGCTAATTTAGCTTTTTGGGGTTGGTGCTCACAAGGTTGAGGGTGTTGGCATGATCTTCCATTGTGATGGCCTCTTTGGCCCATTAAGCAGCGTGCCCTCTTCCCCCATGAGCACCACAGGGACTACACAAGCTGCAGGGAGAGTAGTTGGAAAAGTGCATTGGTCTTCCCCCAGACTCACAAACCTGCACCAAGACGTACCCACCATAAGGTCACCAGCTGCCCAGAGCACCAGCAGAGCAAAGCTCTCCTGTAAAAAAGCAGAGATTTCAGGGATTTCCTTTACTCCTGCCCCAGGCAGGATGAAGTCTCTCTGGACGTGTGTTAGTGTGAGGTGTTTTCCTCTGCCCGCGGTGATGTGAAGGATTTAAATTCAGGATTTTGCACAGACTGCTTCAGTCCTGCCTCTTGGATTTTCTTTATTTCTTTCATCCTCGCAGAAGCCAAAAGTGAAATGGGATATTTGTACCCCCCCCAGTTTTGCAGTCCTCAGATGCCACAGAGCTCTCCTGGCATTTTTATGATGCTGGAATGGGTCCATTGCAGTCCATCCCCTGGGACAGGGAGACATCATTGTCTTGATCCAACAGCAGAGGAAAAAGAGATGAACCACTTCCAAGCCAGTGGGACCAGCATCCCCAAGTAAGCAAGGATCAGCTTTAATTACAAGCTTGTTAATCTTCAAGCAGGGCAAAGCTGTAGGGATGGGGTCTCTGCATGAGACTGGAGCCTGTGCACCCACCATGCTCCTGCTGGGATTTGCACTCGCAGACAGGTCCTGCCGGAGCAGCAAAGCAGCAGGCACACAGAGATGGGGGGGGGGAAGATTATTGAGAAAGGAAAGGGCTCTACGGTATCCAGATACGGATTAATAAGTGAACCATTCATCTGATAGGGACACGAGGGAAGTTTGCAGGTATTCGGCCCCACTACAATTCAGTAATACCTCTTGGCTTTATCTCTTGCCCGAGTAACACAAACATTTATGGAATTACATTTTAAGGCTTTTAAAGGTGTATTTAGAATGTGTTTCCTTTGAAGTGTTATCTTTGCAAGCTCTCATACACTGATAAAACCCGTGTTCAGCTGCCTCGCAAGGAGCGCTCGAAAACTGTCGGTTTAGAGATATTTCACTCTCTTTGGCCAGGGACAGGGCAGCCTCCGTGGGGGCCACGTTTTGCCCCGTGCCGCTGGCATTTGCCACAGCTCTTTCCCAGCAGAGCTGTGGCGTTGGCAGGAAAGCAGTGGTGGGAGGTTTGCCGTGGTGGGACTGATGTGGTGGGCTGATCTTTGGAGAAGTGGGTGACATCCTCGTGGACTGAGCAGCTCTTCCAGGGCTGTGGAGCTTTAACACAAGGAAACAAGAGCCCTGGGTTTTTGCAGACATGTGAGCTCCACTTCCCTCCCTGGGAGCCTTCAGAAGAAGGGAAACAGCGCGGCGAAACAAATGACTTCACTCCAGGCTGGTTCCAGTTAGCAACCCCATCCCTCCTCCCAGCCCTGCCCAGAGATGAAGACATTGTTCAACAGCTCATCACTCACCAGCAGGCTCCGAGCAGGCAGCCAACACGCATACCCCAAGCCTCATCCTGCAGGCAGAAGACTTGACCCAAAGCTCCTTGAGATCCATGGAAAGGCTCCAGTGGATTTCTATGGGTCTTGGATCTCAGAAAATATTGGCAAACTCCACCGAAGCTAATGGGAACGTTGCTGGCAGCGCAGGCTGACGGGTCAAGCAAAGGGAGAAAATTAATTAATCAACCAAGAGGATTTGTCTTCCCTGGAAATTTCCAAGGAGTTTCTCAACGGGGTACTCATTAACATACCTTCAAGGGAGGAGAAACACCTCTCTACATGCCATTTGAAATACCAACAGCTCCGGATTGGCAGCGGCTGTATTGCAAATAGCTCGAGGGGGTGTAGAATATCTCTCCCCGTCCCCTTTGCCCCTTTTCTGGTCCTCCCCAGCTCCGCTCAGGCTGTCTTTCTCTTGACCTCCACCCTTGCCTGGAGCCGAAATCTCAGTGCTGGACCCCGGCCATGCTCACTCCAGCCCGGCTCGGCTGCCCTTTTGGAGTTGCTTTCATTCATTTTCTTCCCCTCAAACAGACCCCCACCTCCAAAAATCACCAGGCATGACTTGTCTGAACGCGTGCCGAACCTGATAAGCCTTTGGCAACCTCAAGAATAAATTGCTTTAATAAAAATGAAAACCATTTTGAGGAGGGGGCGGGGAAGGAAAGGAAGCAAAATCAAATGGGAATATAATGTGCAGGCGAGGGCCCATGTGATCACCTGGCAGGAAGAGGCATTTGCAAATCAAGGCATAAATCATGGTGCTGGGAGCAGGCAGGCCAGGCATGGAGGCAGGCAGAGGAGCCCTTCACCGTCGGGTTTTATTTGCACGTTCATTTCTGCAAAGAGCATGGAGCAGGAGTGACTTTTACTGAGTGATGGAGAGGAGCTGGCTAAAACAGTCCCCAAAAGGAGCTGCGTGAGGACAGGGTGCAGCAGCCTTGTGCAGGAACCTGGGACCCAGCAGCATGTGCCTGCAGTGGTTTTGCAGTGCCAGGCGTACTTGGACCCCTCCGGGAAGGGCAGGCAGATGTAGGAGAGAGGGAGGGTTTGCAGGAGCAGTCTGCTCACAGCCACCCTTGTTCACTGAGAAGGTTTGTGCTCAATATCTTCCCACGCCAAGGCAAGGGAGCAAGCTGAGAGAGGAAACCTTGCAAAGACCACGGCTGGAAAGTCGTGATTTGGACACAGCCCCCGGCGCGGGTCAGGGAGAAGTTGGCCCAAATGCACCAAGTTCCCCGAAGGAGCTTTGGGCTTGACGAAGAAAATTTCACAGAAGTCCTTGCAAACGCATCGGATGACGTTGTCTTATTTCATTTGTGCTCGGGAAGAAGGGACATAAATCACAGGCTCTGGCGGCTCGAGCCGTGGCGTTGCACAACAGCGCACGCCACTCTGCGAGTGTTACACCACGCAAACAGCCGACCAGCAACGAGGCCCTAGGGCAAGTCTTACATTTCCAAAGGCTTTGGCCCCAGGAGGAGAACATAACATCGCTAGCACCAACTTAGCAAATTGTCCGAGTAAGTGCAGTGCTCCTTCCAGTCTTTGCATTCACCTTCTGGGTTCCGAGGATATGGGAAACATCTCCGAGGGATTTTTTCAGCCCAGCTTGGCAGAGAGATAGTTTTTTTCTTGACTAAGATTTGATCGGCCACCACTGCAAACTGAGGAATTGGGTTTTCTATGGTTTTTTCCTACAGAAAATAGATAACAGGGGACTGGTGAGAAAGCAGCGATGGGTTAGTGGCACTGGATGTTGCACAGCAGGTTTGACATTCACTCTTTCCACTTCAGCTAGACTCAGACATATCTTCTCTTTCTGCCTTTTACTGTAGTGTGACCACTTTGCTGCTGGTTTTCCATCGTGGGGAAGAGGAAGTGGAAACAGAGTGAGAAAAAGCCCAACTTCAGCACTTTCAGGGTTCCTATGTTAGGTGTTCAGGTGCTGTCCCTGTGGAGATAACACACCAAGGAGAGCTGGGAAGACGGGAGCAATGAAGCATCTTTCTTTCCAAGGATTTGCACCAGAAACAAAGTCCAAAATAGTTTTTCCCATCTTTAAGACTGAGATATTATTGATGAATTAATTACAGAGGGATAAATGACGTAGTTGTATGTTATGGGTAAACCTACCAAAAAATAAAGAGCTGTCATCCTTCCCCAGCTCTCAAGAGCAGGAGCCTTTCCAATGAAAAGCTTTGCTAACAAAGCAGTTGTGAAAAATATTTACTGCCAGAGTTTCTTCGATTGACATTTGCATCTTCTGTAATTTGCCAAACTCTCTGTGCAATTGGAGCCATTTTCATGGGACTATAATTTACAGGGAAGGTTTTTCCTTCACTTGTCAGTGTTTGCTTAAAAAAAAAAAACCAAAAGCATCTTTGGCTCTGAAGTTCACACTTAATTTTTTATTTCTTTTTGGCCAGGGGAGGAGGGAGGGGCAAGGGAAAATCTATATTGTAGGAGACAGAGCAGAGATGGAAGAGTAGGAGATAGGAAGGACTGTTAAGTGCAGGGTTTCTCAAACTATGGGTCATGACCGCTTGAAAGAGAGACAAGATGTGTCAGAGGACAGCAGGGTGCTCCCTGGTTCTGCCACACAGGAGCCAGATGAAAACAGACCTGGATTCCCTCTCCCCCTGAAAAAGAGGAGGGAGCAAGACCATCATCCTGGTCCAGCTTGCATGCAACACAGGCTGGAAGAGGGGCTGCCCAGCTGCCCTCCAGCCCTGGGAGGCAGAAGCCAGCTATGAACACTGCCTACACTTTTTCATGTTAGTGAGGAAATAGTTTAAAAACCCCCTAATTTCATGAATCTGCTCCTCAAAGAAGGGGGGAAAGGCAGAGGTGGAGGGGAGATGAACCCCAGCACATGCAGCCTGTTCTTGTTTCCCCAGCCTGGGCCAAGCCGCTGTCAGACAAGGGGTCACATGAAGATGGAAGACAAAAAGAGGACATTTTGGTAAAGTTTAAGAAATCCTCATTTCAACAGGCTGATTCACTGGGAGAGAGTGGGATAACTTCTGGCACAGCCCACCCAGTCCTCAGCACGGAGCCAGTCACTGTCCACTCTGCAAAGCATCCCAGCCATGGAGCCAGGCTATTTTTTTAGGGTATAAAATGCTCATACACTGCACTATTGGGAAAATCTGATCAACAGCAATAGGAACAGGTGAATTTAGGTGGGATCACGAAAACTTACAATGTGTTTCCTGACCAGGCAAGTTATGCCAAAGCCTGACATCGACAGCTACATTTCCATCATCCTTTTGCACTTCATGGACAACAGCTGTCACCCCGCTTGCTGATGTCTTTGTACTCTCCTGCACGTTTGCAGCACCTTGGAAGGCAAGAGCTGCTCATCTGGGGTGTTTGCAACCCAGATGGTGCAGGTTCAAGGAGGTGAAGGAAAACTGAGTTGGAGTAGAAAGGACTCATCTGCTTCTCTTTCCAATCAAGGGAAAAATTACAGCTAAAGGGCAAAGCAGCACTGGAGCGAGGAGGTCTGGGGTGCGGGTGCAGCTCCCCGGCGTTCCTCCAGGGCCAGAGCTGGCAGCGCTGGTCAAAAGAGAAGGAAAAGAGAATTCTTTGTAGAAAATTTCCCTACTTTCCGCACAAGTCTGGAAAATATGTTGCCATTTTGATAGGTAAAAGGATAAAAATTGGCTGGCTGCTTGATTTCTGAGTGATTCAGTATTGTTCTGCTGGTTTCTGCTGCATGTTTGCCAGCACTGGCATCACCAGAGGGACACTGGCTGTGGGCTGGATCCATCCCCGCTGCACAAAGGACCCCTCAGCACCACAGATCCCATGAAGTATCAGGTACCATTTCCTGGGCCACAAATGAGCTTTGTTATCTTGAACAGGTTGCTCTGGTCTCTCAAACCAGCATCTTCTGCGTTGCAAAGGGATAAAGATACCCACTTCAGAGCAAAGAGCCTGGCGATCTGCTGGAGAGTGGGGCCGTGTAAGTACCACACGTTTATCTGCTCTGACCATTTCCTTGGAGTCTCCATGGCCACGTCTCCTGCAGTTGGGTCCTTTGATTCAAGAAAGACCTGCCTAAAAAGCACTGATATCCTTACACCAAACCCCCCTTCCAGATGTAGCCTCTCCCTGCCCACAGTGCTGCTGTGTTAGTGTGAAGCTTTTAGGTCTGGGAAGTGAAACCCTTTGTTGTGGGTCTGAATATTTAGAGGGTTCCCAAAGTTCATCCTCTTCCTTGATATGTGTCTTGCTCCAGCTTGCTATGACAGGGGGTTTGCAAGCAGGTAGCTCCTGGCTTTGAAATTGGAGAGATGACTCGGAGGAGCCAAGTTACAGCCTCCAGGAGCAGATATCAGGAGGAAAATCCATGTAAAAACTGAATTTACTCTGAGCCATCAGTAAGCACTGGCCACACTTCTCCCAGATGATCTGTTCTTTTATCCTTTAGCAATGTGAATGTAAGGTAGGTAGTGCTTCAAAACAAGATTTTTTTTCCAGGCAGATTTCTGAGGAGACCTGTGGGTGTTCTCCAGTGTTAAATAAGCTCCCTCTTGCCTGCACCTTGTGTCCCCCAGAGCCACCCCACGCAGAGCCAGTGTGAAATGGTGCAACCACAGCACCCAGAGACGGGATGCCTTCGTTATTTAGTGTTATTTAAATCCTCATAGCACTAGCAAACAACTGGCTTCACTTGGCCTCTCATCCTACTTTTACAGAGCCTTTCTACTTTTGCAAGGCTGGAAAAGCAGCTGGGAACCTCCTCATCTGGGTCTCTCCATCGCTCGGGTCCAGCACCCAGCGCTGCCCTATCCACCAGGACCCCCGGACACCCAGCTCCTGCCCCCGGCGAGCCCCGGAGCCCCGTCCTGCGCAGGCAGCAGCATTTCCGAAGCCGGCGAGCAGCCTCTGGTGGATGTTGCCTGTATAGGTGCTGCCTGCTATATATGCTGCCTGCTGTGTGACCTGTCTGCTGTATGACCCGCCTGCTATATGTCCTGTCGGCATATGTGATGCCCGTTGTATGAGCTGCCTGCTGAGAGGGCGGCAGGGCTGTCGGGATGGGGTGGTTTTAAGCAGGGAAGATTTTCTCTCATTGCAGCCCCTCCCTGGTTTCATTTCTATAGGTCCCCTTTAGATTTTTGACCTTGTGTCCTGTGTGTCTGCTGCAGAGCAGCCTCCTGCCAACCTGAACCCAGGGATGCTGCTCCCATCTGCTCATCCTCGCTGCAGGGAGCTCTGGGCATCGCCCGGTGCGTTTATCCTTACGAGGCTTGATGAAAATGCCAAGAGGATCAAGCTCTTGAAGTACCATCAGGCTTTTATTGAGTGTCCATTACCAACACCAGTCAGTCAGGGCCAGAAATGGGACAGATCAGCCTCAGGCTTGTCCTTGTCAACACAAACCCCACTGAATCCCTGAGCAAGGAGGACGTTCCAGGTCTCATCCCCCCCCCCCACTCAGCTTATCAGCAGGGATTCATGGGTGGGGGTCTGCTGTTGGAGCAAGTTGAGAAGTCCAGCATAGTTCTTGGGAAGATTTTATTCCCCTGTTAGTATGAATTCATACGTGGCACAGACAACAGTGTTCAACTCATTTTGCTTTCCAGGAAACCTGTGCTGATGGAGCAGTCACTTCCCAGCAAGGTTTCTACGTGCAGAGCCCACATCACTTGTCTTCAAATGACAGAGAGGATGTTTCTCCAAAAATTTCCTGCTCACATGACGTGCACTAATGATTCCTTCAGAGAAACTGTTCTCAGTGTGGCTACAAAAGTACCAGAGCACTGCTAACGAGGATTGTGAGCCAGGAAAAACATTTCTTCAATCCGCCCTGAGATGACCATTACCAAGAGTGAAACAGAGGAGGTGCTGGATCTCCAACCTGAGATTACCAAGGTCATTTGAAACTCTGGTCCTTATTTGCATTGCCTGCCCTGCTGAAGCTGCACTGGTAGGTCCTGGTTTTAATCTAATCCCAATTTACTATTCCCTTCCACTGGTAACAGGGACAAGGACCACGCTTCTTGCAAAAAGGCAGGTGGATAGGGACTGTGACCTTGCCTTGTGTATAAATGGAAGTAAGGATGGGCAGGAAAGCTTTGTTCTGGATGGCTGTGACATGGGGCAGGTCAAGGCAATGCACCCAAGAACAGCAGCGGGTGCTTCTGCCACTAACCTTGCCCTGGAGCTGGCAGACACTGCTGGCTCCTCCTCTCAGTCTGGGTTTCTATTTCATTTTATTTGGCCTCGAAATACTGGTCAGAATGGCAACGGGGCCTCGTGGGGTTATGTTAGCAGGTGGGGAGGTACACATTGAGGGGTCACCAGTTCCCAGGCTGCTGGAGGTGACAATGGCTCCAGTATCAGTGACACACGCTGCAGTGGGCACCGTGGATGTTCCCTAAAATCAAGCACTGGGCTCTGTTCCCTGTTTGCCTGATTCCTGTGAGTGATTGTTAATGATGGAGGGCTGCTTTTCTCAGGAACCTGAGGGCACTAATGGGCTTTAACAGCCCTGAGCAGTCTCACCTGAAACCTCCACCCACACCCATGGCCCAGGACTCCATTTCAGCCCACCATGGGGCTGTCAGTCCCTGTTCTAGTGATGCTGCAGGATGTTGGTCTCCAGGAACTCACTTGGTAGGTGA
Source organism: Todiramphus chloris collaris (assembly GCA_025345505.1). NCBI lineage: Eukaryota > Metazoa > Chordata > Aves > Coraciiformes > Alcedinidae > Todiramphus > Todiramphus chloris. The sequence goes on along the minus strand of JANVCC010000271.1, from coordinate 8,250,668 downwards.
CCTGGGCTCTTGGATGAACCTGTTTGTGATCTCTAGCTCTGCCCTGCTCTTGCTCAGGTACTGCAGCCCAGCCCATGGGGAGAAACCCCCACCCCGGGTATCTTTAGTCCCTTGCAGAAGCCACTTCAGTGGGAATAAATAACATGCTTTCTTCTATGAAATAGGAATTATTCCCATCCTATTGAAACCCATGGAGTGAAGGATGACCTAAATCCATAATAGATGTTATTATTGGTGATGTTTCACTGAAAGCCTAACTCTTCCCTTCTGATTTTGGGTGGGGGTCAGTATGAATCAAATTGGTCGATGGGTCACCATCAAAAGAGTTTCCCTGTTACATCTATTGAGCTGCTGCTCTCAGGCCAACTAAGTTGTCCTTCTCTACTGTGTTCTTGAGCATTGTGGTGCGAAAAGGTGATGGGAAAACTATGAAGGTTGTTTTCTCTATTAGCAGGAGATGGTTTGTTCCCCCCCCCCTCCTTTGAGTCCTATTTGGATAGACTTCAAAGCTACGGGCAAAGAACAACCGGCTTTGGGAATAACAGTTGTTTGGGCCCTGGCTCGAGTGGCTTGTGACAGAGGATGGAGATGGCTCCCACCGAGCAGGCAGCTGCCCAGCTCAGACCTCATCTGAGCTACCTGTCTTGTGTGCACAGGGCTCCTCCCTCTGTAATTTCAGTCATGTCCTTTCCACCCAGCAAATAGATGGAAACCTGCTAATGGAGGGGTTTCTGCCCTGTGTCCAGCTAGCGATCATCCTCTTCAATGGCTGATATATTTTGGCAGTAGCCTCTATCACCTCAGCTCTGAACCCAATTGCTTTTTCCCAGACGCAGTTACCTGATGGTTTCTTCTTTCAGGCCACCCCTTGTAGCCCTGGTGCTGCAGAACCTCCCTGCCTGCCCATGCAGCAATGCTCTGGCGTTCTCACTGGTTTTCCAGTTGCAACCATCTGTCTTAGTCTTGATCAAACGCCTCCAGATTGCATTAGTGATCTTGTATTTCTTTGTTTAGAATATTTAATTATTTATTTTTCTAGAAAAAGGGCTTGGAATGATTTATTTTTATTGTAAAGTTGTACAGAAACTGATGTCTCATCCAGACATTCTGGCTTTTCAGCCTGAAAGCAGAGCAATCTTTGGTGTAACTGTGGTTCTTGTGACCAGTCTCTATGATCTCCAACAGACACCTGCACTATTTCTAAGTGCATCACTTTCTTCTGCCCAGAAATGTCCCTCCTGCCTTCTCATGCACCAGCACAACGCTTCCAGGCAGCTGCCCCAGCTTTGAGATTCCTCATTCCCCACAAGCAGCCGTTACCATTAAGCCCTCCTTTTGGTGTTTCCCTTCCCAATGGCCCCATGGTGGATGCTGCAGAGAGAGCAGTGGCTGAACTGTTGGAGGCAGGTGTGAGATGGTCGTGGTGCCCTCAGGGCTTGTGCCACAAGTCCCACTGCTTGGAGGTCTGGTTCCTGCAGGTTAACTCCCCAGGCTCTGACCCTCTCTGTGACCATTCTGCTGCTCCCATGGTACCACCAGGCTGGTCCAAGCAAGGATCTCTCTTCCATGTGGGTGCCATTAATTCTGCCACCACATGAAGTACTGAAGTGTATCAAGAAATCACTCTCTAATTGCCATATGCCTCAGTAAAACAAAAATCCCAGAAGGAAAGAGAAAGGGAATAAAGAGGCCAAGAGGTTTCCTCTGCCCTTTGTGGATGGCTCAAGAGAAGGCTTGGGTGGAAAATACCCCCCCTTACTTCTATGCTATGTCCCTCTTGCAGAGGAATGAGCCAGGAACTTCACGCACGTAGAACAACCACCAAACAGTCCCTACAGGTCTGCCGAGGACCAGGGCTCACCAAGGACTTGCTTGTTTACCTGTTGCCCATTTCCATAGCGTGGGCGTGCAGCTGCCTTCCTGGGAGCCCCAGCTGCTTCCCCACCTGCCCGACCTGTCCGTGCACAGGTAACAAAACTCAAAGCCACCATTTGGCAGCAGAGCTGCAGATGGGCAATGTGGTTGCTGCTGGGAAATGCTGCCAAGGATGCTCAGCACCATACTGGGCTTACTTAAGGAGCCAGCTCAGCAGCCGTGGTGTAAATCGGTGCAGCGATATTGTGGATGGATGTGACTTTACACCAACTGAGGGGCTGAGCTGTTGGCTGGGGACTGAGCTCTGGGGATGTGCAGGATGGCAGAGTTGCCTTCCTTGCATAGGATGGCTCTGAGGAGGAACTCAGAACTCAGAACTTCCCTTCCACAGGAACTCCCCCTACCCACAGGCCCGGGAAATATCAGAAGGAAACCACCCTCCCCAGCTTACGTGTCCTATTAAGCAACACGGACGCGTTCCTCCCGAGCACAGGGCCATACTCAGAAGTGGCTGTGCCAGCACAGCAGGACCCTGTACTCGCTGAACCACTCCTGGCTGAGTAGAACAGGCTCTCTGCGTCTCAGATATGTAGGCAACAACTTTTCATTGTTTTTTATTGGTGCCATGTTGGTGGTGAGCGAGTGCATCTCTTGCTTCTGCAGCCCCTGAGTGCTGCTGCTGTCTGCAGTGATGCGGGGGAAGGCTGTTCCTGCCCAGCCTGGGTAGGGGAATCAGTGCTAGCATTTTCCCCAGAGATGCTGAAAGAGCTGCACTTCAAAGGCTCAGGATGTGTCCACGTTGCCTTCGGCTCCACCAGCCCACGGTTCGGAGTGGAAGCTGCTTGTGTCAGCAGCTGGAGCCGGGAGGCAACCTGGGCTGAGCCAGGGCTGCTGGCCAGGATAGGCACCCAAGTCACCCAGCCTTTCCCTGCTGGTCCCCAGAGCATCCCCAGCCCCTTCAAAATGACCCCAAGAGACAGTTCAGGATCACGGGCTTTCATTCTGCACTTTGGGCATGTTCCTTCCCCTCTCCTGAGATGTTTGCGCTGTTGTGCGCCCTGGGCTGTGCCACTCGAGTTCAGTAGGATGCTGCTGCTGTCACGTTTATTTCTTCTCTTTTCTCTTCCTCTCAGAAAGAGCCAAGTTACATAAAATGAAAAAAATCCCATCTTAATGGTGGATGAATTATTTAAATGGGTCTGTTTGCTAATGTGATTGACTTCAACCAACAGCACAGGTTGAACTGTAATTATGGGAAAACAATCAAATCTCTATCTGGGTTCACACCATACTGGTCTTGCCACTTTTTTTGTGTTATAGCAGAACCTGTTGGGCAGCTTTAGTTAAGCTGAGCCTCCTTTCTGCTGCTGGGGCAAAGAAACGAAAACCAGTAGAGCCAGTCAGACTGCAAAGAAAAATTATGGCTTATTGTCTGTGCAAGTTCACCCACACTGCTCACTCTTGTCTCCCGTGTCCCAGATGACCGTCTCTTGATCACAACGTAACCGAGCCAGAGGAGTCGACGGAGAGACACGGAGACAGTCCCCCAATGTGAGTACTGTGCCTGCACTGATTTCAATCTGTCCCCAACACCCTGGGCAGTGTCAGAGAGCTGGGAGGGGAGCTGGTGCCAGCCTCGCATGGAGAAGTGCCCAAAGTCCGCGCAGCAGCGAGCTGGGGATCGCTGTCACTCTGTGCTGGCAGCCCCAGCCTGCTCAGCTCCCATCTGCTGAGCAGAGGCTGGTGTGGCACAGGTTTGCTTGCTTTTCTCTCCCTTCTCGGAGCTTGTGGAGGAAACTTGGATGTTTCTAGCAGCCGGGGAGTTGATGGTTTGTTGCAGAGCGGTGGCTCTGCCTTGGTGGGTGTGTGGGATCAGCAGGGAGCAGAGCAGGGTTGTGCCAGCCCAGGCTGGGTGGCTGCTGCCCGGCTGGGACCCTGGGGCTCTCCTCTCCTCTAACAAAAACTTCTCCTCTGGCATTTTCCACTTGAGCATGAAAGGTAATGAGATATCACTGGAATCTGAAATGCAAAGAAACGGCATCCAGCTCTGGCTGGGGTGAAAGAGCTGTGCGAGGGTCAGAGCAGACTGTGTGTGTGTCAGGGTTCGTGTGAGTACTGGGCTGTTCAGTCATGCTTGCATCTAGCGAGAGGGACCAGAAGCAGCAAACAGCAAAGCTTTCCCTCAGCAAACATCCGGGCTGCTCAGCAGCCGTGGTTTGAGCAGAGCCGGGGCCGCGGCCGCAGCTCGGGATGCACTGTGTGGGCTGGGAGAGGTGCCCATCCTGGGCTGGCAGCACTGCACCAGACCACTCATATGCTTGGTGGTCAATAACCTTCAGTGGGTTCCTGGGGCTCCTTTCCCACCCTAAATTGACCTGACTGTTGCCAGTGCTAAGGAGAAATTGGCTCCCTTTTCTCCCTGTGTGCAGCCGGGTTGTGGTGATGCCCGCTAGCTGGGTGGGGTGACCCTGTCCCCCCACCTTCAGACCCTCAGTCCCCATTGCATTCCCCATAGGACATCCCACCAGTGCCCTCCCAGGGCAGGCAGATATGCTCTATATTCAGCAGAGTTTGCTGGGGCTTCCAGCAGTCCCAGACGTAAGATGTGATGCTGATGGGGGCTGCTGTCCCCCTCCCCCTTCTGCCCTACCTTAAATTCAGGTCGAAGGAAGCAATGATGGGATTGCTGCAGCCAGGAGGCTGTATCCACACACACTGCCTCCCTGCACAAGGATTCTGTGGCTGTGGGGTGGACTGTCCTCATCTCCTGTTCCTTGTCCCTTCTGTGGGGATGGTACCATGATGAGAAATGCTCTGAAAGCACTTACAGGGGAGATGATCACAGATCCTCTTGTAGCTTCAGTGGGTATGGTATAGATGTAAAACCCAACCCAGGAAGCAAGGTGTCCCCAACACCAATGTGTCACCAAGCATTTGGAACAAGCAGAGATGTCTCAGCCCATAAAAATGCCTGGCCGTGGCTGTTCTGCTTGTTGGGTGACACAGTGTGGGGCTGAGCTGGTGAGAGAGAACCTGTCCACGATGCTGCAGTGGGACTAAAGCCCAGGTGGAGCAGAGCTGCTCTGGAAAGGATCAAATCTCCACTTGGTCTGGATCAGATGCAGGATGAAGCTGGCAGAGAACTGCCCAGCAAGGTGGGGAAGAAGAGTGGTCCCATGCAAGCTCGTTGAAGTAGCAGATATTTCCCAAACATCTCACTGTGCTTTGCCCTTGATCTTCTCAGGAGAGGCGTGAGGGTGCCCGTGTCCCAGCTAGCCTGCGAACGTGCGGAGTTAGGGCTTGTGCTCAGGAGGGGACTAGCTCAGCCTGGCAGCTGCCCGGGCTGACATATGGCTGTGAGGAAGGCAAAGCCATGCTGGGTGGGTTTTCTTCCAAATTAGAGGCATCGGGTGCTTTCCCTCCCCAGAAGCGGGGAGGCAAGCGGGACCTCCCACCTGATTCAACGTGAGCTGCAGGAGTCCCCAGAGGATGGACATTTGATGGAATTGGTCCTTGTCGTCTTTTGTTGAAGCTTCTCCAGGGCTTTTGGAGGCAGTTCATTTGTTCCAGCTGTCCAACACCACGAACATGTTCCTGTTCCTCAGCACTGGGAACCTGGCTCCCAAACCTGGCCAGAAGCAGATGTTGATGCCAGGAAGAGGAAGAATCCACCCTTCCTGCCCTGTTTGAGGAAGCCTCAGCATGATGCCTGAAACCCTCTCATTGCTCAAGTTACCCCAAAGGAGCCTTGAAAGCAGAGAAGCAGCTTCCAGGGATGTGCTGTCAATGCCACATGGGATATACAGGGACACCCAAAGTGTGAAGTCTTGCCCAGGACCAGAGCAGTGAGCACAGCTCACATGGAGCAGATCCTCATGAATGGAAGGGTCTCTCACAGACCCCCAACCTCCCCTCACCCCAAACCAACCACCACTGCAGTCCCAGCAACTCACAGCCACCAACGGCCAAGAGGACCAAGCCCTGTGCAGGTGTCCTGTGCATGGGGAGCTTGTTTTGCAGATTAGCAGCAAACACAGCGATGCTGCCCTGGATCTTCAAAGCATGCAGAGCCTTTCCTGCAGCTCCTGCTATTATAAAAGAGAAATACTTACTGACCACTGAGACTTCAGCCATACATCAGTGGATGGAAGCCTGACGTGGTGTCCCAGTCTCCTGGAAACTGAGACATTGCCATTGGCAGGGGATCCCCAGACATCCCACGCCGAGGTATTCCCATCAGCAGTGGGTCCCAGCCACCTAGTTCAAACTTTTGGACTTATACCACCAGCAGCTTTATAATGCCCCAGCCGCAGGGCCAGGACCAGTGCCAGCACCATGAGGCCCTGCAAACTCCCACGGAGAAGTGCTGCAGGCTGTCCCACTCCCATCTAGCTGACCTGGTTCAACCAGCAGGGCCCAAGCACCCAGGATGGTTTTGCAGGACTGACTTCCCTGCACATAACTCCTTTTTGAAACAGTGATGAAGAGAAAAGCAGGTTCAGTTCAAGGCTTCGTTACCTGCACCATATCCGGGGGAGAGGGATTTATTCCTTTTATTTGCATGGCCATTAGAACCTTAGAATCATAAACTCGTTTACACTGGAAAAGACCTTTAAGCTCATCATCAACTTTACTTAGGATGCCCACATACACCCTAACACAGCATGAGTAGTGGTGCTGGTTTATGTGAGCATGGTTACGATGGATCTTCATGCCCAGTACCCCACGCAAGACCTGCTTGCCCCTGCAGGACCAGGAATGATGGATGCTACTTCTGTCACGAGCAGTGTGAGTTCTGAGGTGCTTTCAAGGTCTTCTGCAGTGGAAGAGACAGTGAGACTGAGATGCTCTCCAGGCACTGTGCACAGCGTAACGGGATCACAAGCAAACCATGGGATGCTATCACTGTCTATCAGAGCTTCCCAGGGTATTTACCACTCGCTTTTCCCAGTTAAGGGCTCTGGGGACTGGGGACGCAGCGGGAGCGTGTTGGCTGAGTAGCAGTCGCTGTGTCTCTGCTCCCAATGGGGCCTTGAGCTATTCCCTGAGCTTCACCGCTTCTCAATTAAAACACCCAAAAAACACGATAATGCTTCATTACCCACTTCCCAGAGCATTTTGAGGTGTTAATTAAGTAATGTTTATAGAAGCTGTGGTTACCCTGTGATGCACAGGCAGATTAAGAGTCTGCTTTTCATCGTCTTCTGAATCCTTGTGTGGGCACACAGCCCTGCCCGTGGATCCAGCCAAAGCCCACCACTCTCAGGGGAGCGTCGTGGCATGGTCAGTGGGTCCGGATGTGAATGTCCCCCTCCTCTCCAAGTGAGGAGCAGGACAAATATTTACTGCTAAACCTCAGCAAAGCAGCAGGGAGCTGTTCATTGAAGAAACTGGGGAGCAGGAGGACAAAGCCTCCCTCTGTGCAAGAACAGACCACCTAAGTGCTCACCCCGCCATATAAAAACCAAACTCTGGTTCCTGGTAATTATATATGCAATATATAATACATATATATGTGATATATATGCAGTGTATGTGATATATACGCAATATCCAGGTAGTGCAGAGGACCAACTTCTGCTTTAGTGATCCTGCAACACCAGAGCAGCAAAGACTCTGGTGAGAGGAGGGATGTCCCTGTGCCCAGGGGACACAGAGGCACCCCCCAGCAAGGAGCTCTGGAGCAGAAATAAGGTAATGGTAGAAAATCCCCATTGCTTTGGAGATGGTTAGAGAAGCAGAAGCTGCCCACAAAGGACCAGGCTGGTGGGGGAGAAACTGAGCTGCTGGTTTTGTGATAGCCAGGGCTGCTCTGAATTATGGCAACAGGCTTTATAGGGTGGAAGTAAATAGGCGTGCAGGTTGGGACTTGAGGCTGGAGCTTCATCTTGAAGGATTTGCTCTGATTCTCCTCCTCCTGCAGCGGGGCACGTCTGCATGCACGTGAGCAGAGCCAGCATCTCCCCGGTGCTGCCCGTCCTGTTTAGCTCGTCCAGGGGGCTGTGACCAGCACCAGTCCCCAGCAAACCCACGGGGCCACCGAGACAGCTGGTAGCTCCACGGTGGCTCTGCACCACCCGGGTGGGACCCCTGGCCAAAGCCAGCAGAGGTGACCCGCAGGCAGGGTGTCTGCAGCAAGGGCTGCCTCTGAACCGGCCCCCGGGGCTTGCGGAGCAGCACGGAGCGGCCGCCCGGCTTCGGGGAGGATTTTCGGGTTGTGCGAGGTGGAGGAAGGCACTTTATCCTCCTCCTTCTCCTTGGTGAGGTGAGAGCCAAAGCTGCTCCTCCCGTCTCACCCATCCGGGGGTAATTTTGCAATCTGCCAGCCCCTACCCAACACCCTGATGCAAAACCAGTGCGGTGGAGAGCCAGCGCTGGGCTCCATTTTGGGCCAGCCTGTGCCATGTTAAGTTGTACAAATAAATAAATGCCCAGCAGAAAAAAAAAACCCAAAAAAGCAGCCCCACACACACAAAAAACTCTCTCCAATCTGCCAAGTGCACAGTACATCAGCACAGCAGATCAGCTCCACGCTGGCCTGCAAAATACCTCTTGGCACTGCAAATTTTCCATGAGTGAGGCAGCTTTTCTGGGTATAAATTCAATTTATAATTCTAAAATTAGACCAGGAACATAGTAGGGTAGCCAAGAAAAGAAAGTTTGGCTGGTGGAAGCAGCCCTGCCTGGCAATCTCCTGGTGAAAGGTATATTACATAAATCCAGCTTGAAGCTGAACGACTCCAGGGCTGCTGATGGGGTGGTAAATCCATTAAGCTTCAGTCATCCGACACTGTCAGAACTTCAGAGTCCTGACATTTTTTTCTCTCTCTTCTTTTTTTTTTTTTTTAAACATCTTAAGCTCATTTAGCTAATGAGCTGCTTTATTCCTCTGAGAGGAAACAGTGCTGAGGGTGAGGATGTGCTGTGGCTCAATGCAAGCGTGGCCAGCAGCACAGGGGATGGTAAAGAGAGACCAGAAATCCCCCAGGGACCATGGAATGGGGGGTGACTGCTCTGCCAGAGCCTCTTGTTTGAGTCCATCCCTTCCTAAGCCCCCTGGCACGGGCTGGGAAATAACCTCCCTGCTGCTTTTCCTTTGCCAGGAGCACCCTGCTGTGAGGAGCGATGCCGCTGGTACCCAGGAGATGCTGAGATGTGTGATACCCCACGTGTGAGAGCCAATGTGACAGGGACCCCGTGCCCCAACCCGGACCCCGTGTTCCTGCCCTGAGCTGAGCACGGAGGGGTGAGGAAGGCAGGTGAGCAAAGCCACAGCATCAGCAACTGCCCTGCCCCAGGGGCTCGGGCTTTCCAAACCCGCCAGGTTCAGGGGCTGGATGAGGAGTTTGCCTTGGGTCCCTGATGTGGGGACTGTGTTTGCAGAGGGCACCTGTTGCTTTGAAATACACCCAGCCCCACCGGCACACCAAAGGGCTGCTCCTGGCCCCACGGCCAGCACTGCCAGGTGTATTTCACAGGGACAGCTCTGGAAAGGGCTCTGGGCTCTAAATGAAATTAGGAAATGAAATCATTGTCTCGGGGAGTGAGCTTCACACTGACATACTCTGTGGTCTGGTCTTCATCAATAAATCCTCTCGAGCCAGGCAGAGGAGCAGGGGGCTGTGGCCTTGTGCCCTTACCAGTCCACACCTGATGAGAGGGGAGCAAAAGCTGAACCCTTCAGAGAGCCTGGGCTGTCTGTGGAGTTGCTCTGCTGTGAATCCTGGGTACAGATACACAGAGGGTGATGCTCTGGACACATCTCCATAACCATGGGTGCACATAGACCAGAGAGCCAAAGTCCTCACCAGGTTTGCTGCAGAGCAGCATCTCCAAAACACTGAAAAGGGTGATAGTTTTTCCTCACCCATCAGTCACCTGCTGATCTGAGGCCTTTGAGGAAAAGAAAATCAGGAGTGAGCCCCAACCCTGGTGGTACCTCAGCCATGCATGGAAGGCAAAGCTGCTGCCCACACTCCAGCCCCAAATCCTGATCTACTGGGCTCTGCCCACAGCTCTGACTCACAGCAGCACAGATCTGGATCGGGCACTGAGCACCTGGGCTGCCCCCGCGCCCTCCACCCCAGCCACATCCAAGCCCAGCCCTGCCTCCCTGAGCTGCAGGTTGGCACCAGTCCCAGCCTGGATGTCACCTTCCCAGGATGTCCCAGCTGGAGCCCCTGGGCCTGAAATGCTGGGTGCTGTTCAGCCCCCCAGGACATCAGCCTTGGGGAGAGGGCAGCACCAAGGTAGGCAGGGGATGTTCCAGCACCCGCAAACATTGTACGGAGCCCACGCAGCTGCTGCCAGCTCTGCTCCCAGTTGCAATCCCTTCCCAGCTTACAGCACTGGGGAATGCAATGGGAATTAGTGCCTGAGCACTTCAAAGCCTTCCCAGCCAGCACTCAGGGGTTCAGCCCCATGATGGGAGTGGTGGGTCTCACAGCCTCCTTTCAGTCCTGCAGAGATGCTTCGCCCAATTTAGGACTCGGCAATCCCAGGAGGTGCTTCCCTTTCACATCAGGGGCTTGATCTTTCCTCTCTTGGAACAGAACTGGGTATTATTTCATTATTCAGCCACAGCTCTGGGGGCTGAGCAGCAGAGCTCAGTTCCCAATCCCATTGCACAGCAGTTGATCCCGAGCTGCAGGAGTCGTGACAAGTCGCGCCGTGCCCCGAGCGGCTTTTACTCGCAGCCGCGGGAAAGGGTGGGTTCTGCCCGGGGAGGTGGGAGCAGCGACTGTTTCTGTGTTCCCCCAGAGAATGAATTTTCTGCTCCATTTGTAGCAGATGCGCTCAAAAGGCGAAGGAAGGGATTGCGGGACGGTTTGTGTCCGGGCAGCTGTTTGGCTGCTCCAAGCATGCTAAGTGCATGCAAGCCAAGCTCGCTGCTCCAGCTCGCCGGCGCGTGCCTCGTTTCTTTTGAAAATCAGATGCTTTAGGGGAAAGTTTCTTCCTCCAGCTCTGCGTGCCCACATCTTGCATATGCAGGCGCTCCGGCACACCTCTGCTCTGCATGCAGATAGAGGCACAGGCAGGTTGCCGGCAAGGAGCCGGGCTGGCAGCGATGCTGGGCGATGCTGAATGCTCCCACGTGGAAATCTCTCTTCTCCCAGCATGGTTTGGGTGGTGCTGAAGACGACCTGGAGTGGGCAGGGCTTTGATGACCTGCTCAGTGGGGCGGGGAGATTGCATACCCCTCCTGCTCAAACCCTGGGGGACCCTTCATGATGCTCTACGGGGATGCTCGGGCACAGACCCCTTCCCAGTACCACTGTGGTCTGGGAGGGATCTGGGCTCACAGGTATTCTGGGGGATCTGAGACTTCCCAAAGCTTTGGCTGGTGGAAAGGAAAGAGTTTATCCCAGCATCAGCATCCCAGGGAGGAATGACATCATCTCTGTTGTCAGGAGCTTTCTCATCTCCAAAGTTGCTGCTTTCCATCCTTGCTAGTAATTTCAAAATTGATGGGACTAGGGCAAAATTCTTACAATGATGGCAGAAATTCTTCAAAAATCTTAAAATGAGGACAGAGATTCTTAAAAATTTCTACAATTAGGTCAGAAATTCTTAAAAATTCTTTAAAAATCTTAAAATTGGCACAACATTCTTGAAAAACAAACACTTCACATTCAGGCTTTTTGTTTACTTTCTTCGTTTCCCAGCCTACTGAGCAGGGACTGGCAGGGGTTGCTCTCCACCTCTTCTGTTGTTTGGGGGTGTTTTCAACCATAAAAGAAGGAAAAAGCAAAGTTTTTTTTAGAAAGCAGAGCACTTTTTCTGTTCTTGGGGATTATTGAACGCTGCTGCCAGCGCTAAGTGATGGCACTCAGCATGATGCAGCATTAATCACCCCATGACCTCAATGGGGAAACTGGGGCAGGGGAGGCAGAGCAGAGACCTGAGCCCAGGACAGGAGCTGGGACACTGCTCCCAGCATGCCAGAGGGAGGATGGAGGCATGGGTGCATCTCAGGATCCTGTGGGAGATGAGTCCACCTGGTTCGAGCACCACAGTTGCCACAAGTTTTCCCATCATCACTCCCCAGCAATGAGGTCCCAACACGAGCCCTGCAACCCCTTCCTCCAGAAGATGCCCTCCCCTCCCTCACCCCAGAGAAATGTGATTTCAACAGCTCTGAAAAGCAGAGGAAAAGCCTGAATTCTCAGCTGGACTTCCAGTGCTCTTCCACTTTGTCCGTGTCCCCAGCCTGGGGCTGAGACTAGGTGGACAGGTCTGGAAGTGCCTCCTCGGGTGATCCTGCTGCTTTGTGGGTGCACGTGGCTTAGCAAATGATTTCCCTTTCATGTGTCTATGACTTTGCAAAACTTCACATGCACAAGATACTTCTCTTTTATTGGTCTTTTTGTTTCTATTTTAGACTGAAACCCGAATAATTTGGAGAAAAAAAGAAAAAAAAAGGAGATTCTCACACCAAAAGCAGCTCGGCGTGTGGCACAGCCCCGAACATGACCACGGAGAGTTTTGCAGAGTTTCTGAATAAGCTCAAGGAAATCCATGAGAAAGAGGTCCAAGGTAAGGAGATATAAGAAGTCCTCTATTAAAAACTGCCCGAGGTCCATTTCTTTGTAACGTCACCTTGATCTGTTTGGTTCCAAATAACCTGAAGGGAGGAGGAGCGGGTGGGGATTAGGGAGCTTTGAGAATTAGGGCTCCACAAGCATCACCCTCGGGGATGGATGGGGACACAGGGTCACAGCCTGGCCCTCAGGGGAGCACACCCTGGCACCTTGGTGTCTCTCACCCATGGAGAACAAGGTTTACTGAGAAAATGAGTAACTTTTTGGATGAGGAGAAGAAAGAGGGTGTTCCTCCGTTTGGTGTTCCTGGAGAGCAAGTCACAGAGGTGCTCAGTCCCTGCAGGAATCCCACTTGCTCCAAGCATTAATCATGGAGGATTTGGCTCCTTTCCTGCTCCTGCTGCTGTGATCAGTGGTGAAGATGAATTGGGAGGTTTGCAGGAGTGACGAGAATGCTGCTGGGTATCTTCTCCAAGCGCCACGAATTGGAGTACATTAGGATACTGAAGGATCAGAGGGAAAGTGGAAAGATTCAATAATCTGTAAGACAGAAGCAGCAGGAGTATGAGGCTCTGTTAAAGAAAACCTTAGAATCAGGCTGGGTAGTTTATTCCTCTCGGGAATAAATTATTCTTCAGGTCATACATTATTAAAATAAGAACCATTAGGTTAAGCAACGAAATGCCAAATCCAATTGTTCTCCTATTAGAGTAATTCCCAGTATCAATATTATGAGCAAAACAACAGCGCTTTTGGAGGATTCTGGCTTATGAATTCATTCTTCTCTTGTGTAATTTCAAGCCATGTGAGACTTAGAGGAAACTGTTGAGCAATTTAAACCACATGTTTACATCTCCTTTGCATAAAATGGATCTGACAGGATGAAACGTCTGCAGATCCATCAATGAAAGCTGTTCTTGTCAGCTGTAAATATCCTTCAAGATGCTTTGCAGCCCTGGGAGTTATAAAATACTGCCCACCTGGGAAACGTGTGCTGCGAGGAGAAATGAGTAGAAACAAAACTGAAACAGGCTTTCTGAGGGTGGGAGGGAAAAGCAGACTCATCAAACAGCGGAAATACAAAATGCACTCACATTGTGTATGACTTTTCCAGCTCTATTAAACTGTGATCTTGCAATAAACACCCATCTCTCTGTCTCCGTCAATTATTCCAGGTCTGCAAAGCAAGCTGACGGAGCTGACGACGGAGAAGTGCCGGTGAGGAACACCACGGCTGCTCCACCCATGGCAGGGCAGGGTGCTGGAGGGGAGGTTACTCCATTTTCAGACCTCCCGAGAGCTCCTCTGAAGCTGCCCAGTTTAGAGAGCACCATTTGCCTTCCTGGCTCTGCCAAATTCCAACCTTTTGATGACTTTTGCCGTGCAAGTCCCCAGCTCATAGAGAGCTTGGGGTGATGAAGAAAGGCAGGGAGAGTTGAGGTTGTTCAGCCTGCAGAAGAGAAGGCTCTGGGGAGATGTTATTGTGGCCTCTCAGTACATAAAGGGGGACTATAAGTAAGATGGGAACAGACATTGTAGCAGGGGCTGTTGCACCAGGACAAGGGATGATGGTTTTAAACTAAAAAGGGTCAGATTTAGACTGGAGAGAAAGGAATTTTTTTTTTAAACTGTAAATGGTGAGAGCCTGGCCCAGGTTGCCCAGAGCGGTAGTCGATGCCCTATCCCTGGAACCATTCCAGATGAGACTGGACGGGGCTCTGAGCAACCTGCTCTAATTGCAGATGTCCCTGCTCACTGCAAGGGGCTGGACTAGATGAGCTTTAAAGGTCCCGTCCAACCCAAACCAGTCTATGATTCTATGACCCCAGCCCACTTCCAGTTTGCCTTCCCACTGGTGATGATTGCTTGTGCCAGTGGGTGCTTGGTCCCTTGGGAAGCAACAAATTGGAACAAAACAAGCTGTTACCTCCAAGGGCAGCTATTGTAGGACAGGTCCTGGGCTCTTACACAATTTTTTTCTCCACTCCTGCCACACAAGCAAAAGCTATTCATCCATCCCAGTGTGCCCAGCACTGGGCTCGGGGCAGAAACCCTTCCCCTTGGCAGGGCACTGTGGATAGAGGCACAGATCTGGGGGAGAAATCTGCTAACCTTCTTTTCTTTGTTCTGTTGCCTCAATTAGTGATGCTCAGAGAATTGAAGAGCTGTTTGCTAAAAATCACCAATTAAGGGAACAACAGAAAATCCTTAAAGAAAACGTAAAGGTGCTAGAAAACAGGTAAGATTTATTTTTCAATAGGGTGCTGTTTGGTGGCAGCGGCTGCACCCTTCTTAGGGGGAGAGTTTGGGGTTTGCTGTCTTCTCAGCAGTGGGATGTAGCACACAAACCTCTTTATTGCTCATCCTTGGCTGCTGGGAGAGCTGGCGGAGCCCCGGGCACAGGCAGAGGAGCTTTCCGAAGCTGATGGTGGTGGCACTGGATCCAGGGGTTGGAAGGACCAGGGCTGGGCTGCACGGGTGATAACCCCTCTCAGCAATTCTGGGTGTTCCCACTTTCCCATGGGAAGAGAAGGGGTTTATTTCCCCCGTGGGAACTGTGTGGTAACAAGCTGGGTTTTCCTCCAGGCTGCGAGCGGGTCTCTGCGACAGATGCATGGTCACCCAGGAGCTGGCGAAAAAGAAGCAGAATGAGTATGAGACCTCCCATTTCCAGAGCCTGCAGCACATCTTCATCCTCAGTAGGTACCACCACCTGCTGTAAGCTCAGCTATGGCTGGCTGGGTCTTTTCTCAGTTAATGCCTTTCCCAGATACTTGTATGTGAGACCTCCTGGTGACTGGGCACCCAGGAGGCATTTGGGGATGTGGAGGAGGGAGGGAGCCAATATAAGCTTTGAAAAATCAGACCTGACCAGGGCTGCAGATGGCAGCCCACGTGCCCCCCAAGCAGAGGAAACGGCTCACACGAAGCAGCAGAGCTGGGGGGTCGTGGCCTTCTGCACCTCCAGGAAAATGAGAGATGCTCACACCTAGAGCTGCTCTGAGCTGGCCAGGCCACGTCAGCTGCCCGGAATATAAAATCCGTTTGGCACTTCAGAAGCAACACTCTGGCAAAGACGGGAAAGCCACAGCAGCAGTTCAGTGCGGGCAAATGGAAATCAGGCAACACGTGTGACAGATCTTCTCCCGAGCCTCTGGCAGAGCTCCCAGCACCGCTCAGACACGGGGTGTTTTTCCCTTGGGATCTGGCTGGCCCGGGGAGGGTCGTGAGGGTGAAGGATATAAGGCATTAGGAGGGACAGAGAGATGCCAGCAGCCTTTGGTTTATCTCCTCTGTTATGCCACTGATCCCAGGTGATGCTTTGGAGCAGGAGCAAGCCGAGGTGGCAGCCTGCTCTGCCCAAAGCCTGCCTGCTCTGCCCAAAGCCTGCCTGCTCTGCCCAAAGCCTGCCTGCTCTCGCTTACTGCCTCCTCCTGCAGTGCTCGGCTGCTGGGTGCTCGTGCTTCCCTCTGGCTTTCATTGAACACAACCCCCAAGGTCCCCAGCCCTTCTCTTACCACAGCACCCGCACATCCATGATGCTCATGGGCAGGATGTTGGCTGTGTCCATCCCACCGTGCCACAGCCACCCTCCCATCCGAGTCACAGGCTGCAAGAAGCTCCCAATCCTGACCAAATCCAAGTTGGGAAGCTGCTCCTTTTTATCCCTTAGCCCCTAAAGTGTTTTCAGAGAAGGAAGAAAATGTGGCATCCCTCTGAAACCTGGGGCTGGTCCCTCCTCCTCCTCCCTCGTGCACCCCAACAAGCTGTGAGGAGCAGCAGCTCTCTCCTTGCAGTGCCCAAACCCACAGCACAACTTGTGTCCCCACAGCCAATGAGACCAATCGCCTGAGGGAAGAGAACAAAGCTCTCAAGGAAGAACTGAAGAGGCTCCGGAGCCCAGAGTAAGTGCTCTCCTGGGTTTCATTCATTACAGGAGGTGTTGGAAAGGAGAGAGGCATCCCCGCAGCTGAGCAGGGCTATGTCCAGACCACAGTGTCCTCAGGGGTATTTTAGCATCTAATTCCTATGGATTCTAAGGAGAAGAGAAAGCTCCAGGGAGACCTTATTGCAGTTTTCAGTACTTCAAGGGGTCCTATAAAATAGGGACAGACTTTTTTAGCAGGTCCTGTTGCGACAGGACAAGGGTGATGGTTTTAAACTAAAAGAGGGAAAATTTAGACTGGAGAGAAGAAAGAAAAGGTTTACACTGAGAGTGGTGAGATGCTGGAAAAGGCTGCCCGGAGAGGTGGTCACTGCCCCATCCCTGTAAACTTTCCAAGTGAGGTTGGCCAGGGCTCTGAGCACCCTGCTCTAGGTGCAGATGGCCCTGCTTCCTGCAGGAGGGTTGGACCAGATGAGCTGGAAAGGTCCCTTCCAACCCAAACCAGTTTATGATTCCTGTAGATGTTAGACATGAAAACACCTATAATGGTCTCTAGGTCCTTGCTGACTTTTCTCACTCCCCTGTTTCTCTGCTTGAAAGGACTCTGTTTTTGGGAAGAAGGGTATTCAGCATCCCCCATGGCACACAGCTCACGAGAAGCAAAGCCCTGGGCTGCTCACCTTTGCCACAGACCTCAGTCTGGGCTTCCATGGGTTTTCCATGACACGAACTCCCCTCCTACAGCAGCCAGAGAGGGTCTACAGGAACCAGGCTGTGCTTGAGGGGAAGGAGAGTGACAAGCAAGGGCCTGAGGCAGGGTTAAGAGGGAGATGCGATCTGCACCAACAGGTTCATACCCCAGCACAGCACCGTGATGAAAGCCAAGTAACCTGCCAGGCTGGCCAATATATACAAATCAGCTCATTCCTCAACGGTTTAAAGTCCAGAGGAATTAGCACTGAGGGATTAGTTTAGAAATGTGTTTTCTTTGGAGCACAGAAGCACCATCTGCTTAAAGAGAAACTCTCCTTTTTACCCTCCCCGATGCTTCTCAAGGCCTGAGGAGTTTCAGAGTTGTGGGTCAGGCTGGGTTTCCTGAGCAACAAGTGCTCCTGCTCTGCTCTTCCCTGGGCTACCGGACAGGAAGATTTCCAGCCAAACACCCATGTCTCAGCATCAGGGTCCAGCTGAGACTTTGTCCATGACATAAACGTTGGGTCTGTGAGACTCAGTGACTCCCTCGTAGTGACCAAGAGCATCAGCCAGACCAGATCGACATGGTGAAGGGGGACATCTGCCAGATCCCCAGTGCTGAATCCACCCTCCCATCAGGCTGAAAGCCCAGTTAGGGATGCACAGGTTCTCTTGGAGCTTTTGCAATAGCCACAGGTAGGTTTTGGCTTACCCAACGTCGTGGCTTCCTACGACATTACCCACGGCCAAGTGGGGAAATCAGACCTGGAGCTGTCGTGCTGACTCTGTCCCATGCTCCAGACTGCAGCTGAGCCAGCAATAAGCTGCAATAGAAGGAGCTGAGTCTGAGGATCCAGTATATCCATATATATATGTATATTTAAAGATTGGACCCTATAACTTGGAGCTACCAGTAGAGTGGCTCTCATACCTTCCCTCTCCGGCCCCTTCTCATTCATTTGTGTCCTTTTCCTTTCAACAGGGACAAAACAAAGCACTCAGGAGCCACCTCCAGAGAAAGCAGCTCCACCCCCAACTCCCCCTTGGCTTTGCTGTCCCCAGTGAGCAGAAACACCAACACTGAGAAAACATCTCACAGGGGAGCAGAAGAAGCCCACCATGATGTGCCAAGCCTTGAGCTGGGAGAAGGTGGGTGCTGCTTGAGCCAAATTTGGCTGAAAATCTTCAATAGGAGGTGGTTGGTACCAGCAAGTGGCATCCTTAGAAGGCTGTAGGACTCCAGCACACAGCAGGACAGGGTAGCCTGCAACAGCTCTGCAGGACCTTCATGGTGGCTGGTCGTGTCTTTTTTTGCAGAAAAGCCCTCAGGACACAGAAGCTCTCCAAGCAGTAGGACTTCCCCAGGCACTCTCCTCCAAGAAGTCAGTCTCGCAGAAATGGTGAGTTGCCAGAGGTAGCCTGATGTTCTCAAGCCTTCTCCCCACCACTGTGGTCACCTGAACTGGATCAAAAGAGGTAGAATGGGATAGGGAAAAAGTAGGAGACAGTTAGAGGTGAAACAATTAGTCAGGCTTGGGCAATTTTCCATTGCCAGAGCCAGGGAGGGTACCTACCACATGCCAGAGACATCCTCTCTGCAGACATTGCCACTCACTGCAAGCAAAGTTTTTTGAGTTTGGCAGAGGCTCCTGTCCCCGCTGTAAGCCTGCATGCCTTTGTTTGCTCCTGTGTTTATCCTCCATGACAACACATCCAGAGTCCTTGAGTCCTCTGCCCGTGCCTGTGGTTCCTCTCTCAGATATCTTGCTGGGGAAAGCTCTGAGGGGTGAAGGACCTGGGGAGATGTAGCTTATCCTGAGTTACAGAGTCAGCTCTCCAGTATCTGTGTGAGCAAGAAGCTGGAGCATTGTGAGCATTGGAAAAGCCCGGTGCACATGTAAACTGTGGGAGTTGTGGGTACTGAGAACAAATGCACCACAGCAGCCCTGCCCAAGAGCACGGCAGATGTCTCTCCATCCACAGCATAATGACTATTGGTATTTTCAGAGGGTCTGGCATTTGGTGGTTGTCATTTTGCTCATTGATGCAAGCCTGCCGTGCCTTTAAAACAGAGAGGATGGCTCAGCTGAGGGATGCTGAGGTGAGACTGCAGGACCTGGAGACTTGGTGCTGGTCATGGGAACTCAAGCCCACATACACACCCATGTAGGTGCTTCTGTTCTGGCACAGGCTTCGCTTCCCAGAACTCCACAGAGAACTGGAAGGAGCAGGTGAAAAGGGATTTGGGGTTAGGCTGCAGGCAGGCTGCAGGGATAATTAATAGGGATCGAAGGAAGGGTTGGGGACATCTCCAGGTGGGCAGGGGAAAGTCAAGTCAGAACACGTGGTGAGCCTTTCATGACAGCAGACAGAGGTGGTGGTGTCCTGGTCTCACAGCCAGGTACTCCACTGGAAATACACCCATCAAATCAGTGCATGCCAGGAGCTTGTATGAATAAAGTCTGGTGGCCTGACTATGGGTCAAGGAATTGGCAGAGTCTTATCTTAGTTAAGCCACTGGATCACGGCTTGACTTGAGAGATGGCACAGGACCTCCTGGGCTACAAATCACTGCAGCCAGAAAAGAGAGTCCTGTAGATCCCACTGGAAAACACGAAGGGGAGATTTCCTGGGGAAACCAAGAAAAATGTGGTTGAGCTGTTGACCAGAATTGTATCACACAGAGCACTTAGGAGCTGTCTGTCTTGTTCATGCTGGTGAAGAGCTGAATCTTTGCTCGGTGAGGCTCCTCTTAGCCTGGGCTACACAGTAGAACAGCTGATGTGGGCTTTCCCCCCTTTGCCACAGGCATCCCAGAGGATCTCCAACCAGCTGCATGGAACCATTGCCCTGGTGAGACCTGGCTCCAGACCCTGTCTCCTGGAAAAAAGCTCTCCAGGAGCAGCAGTGTCCCCTCCAGAAAGGAAGACTCCTCTCCCTCCGGAGCGTGAGCACAGCCCCAGCCTCGAGGCGTGAGTTACCTGCTCGTGGGTCATGGTGTGGGCCTGATCCATGGCCCATTGCAGCTGTCCAACCAGGCAGACGGAGATGAGATGGCTGGTATTTGCTGTATCTGCCCACCATCTTCTCCAGACTTCTCCCACAGCCTTGGGGAGGAAGGGGTCTCCCAGTTTATACCAGAAAAAAATGAGTGGAATCCAGCCTGACAAGACCAGCCTCTGGTTCCTCCAGCTTTGTCAGACAGACCTATAAAGCAAACCGGGTGCCCCTACCTCCACCCAGGAGGAGAAGGACTTGACTCATAGCAGACAGCAATCCCAGCTCCTCCTTATCTCTTCTAATGGGCTTTTCTGCAGGGCTCAGCACTTCCCCAGCTTATCCTCCCCATTGATTTCAGAGGCACAGAGAGCTGGGCAAAGGCGGTGAGTTCACCTTAGAGACAGCGAGTTTCCCACAGTGGGAGTAGATCTGCTGAGCATTCCCGGGAAAAGCTCATACACGTGGAAGCTGCCAAATAAGCAGCAAGAGCAGGGACTTGGTTTGCAGAGCAGGTTCATACACCGTACCTACCTTCTTAGCACGGCTGTAAAAATCTCCCGTTGAGTGATACTGGCTGTTCCTCTGTCCTGGAGGACTTCACAGCCACCAAGGCATTGAGAAAGCTCAATGGGGGGCAGTTAGGATGCTTCTGGCTGGAAGGCACGGTTCAACAAGTGACTTCTCAGCAGCAGTGCTGACGTGAGTGGTCACCACATCCTCCCACTCGCTCGCCCCCCTGCCTGGAGCTGCTTGGCCCGGGGACAGGAGAGTGCTGTTGGATGGTGGGATGATGATGGCTTCCTGCGGTGTGACCTGCCACCGGCTGCCCAGTCCCTGCAGCTGCCAGGACCCTCCTCCCAAGCACAGCACCCAAAGGCAGGCATGATGCATGGGCCAATAGCTGCAACAGGGCATAGAAAGAGCAAGAGGGACCATCACCTGCAAAAGCTGGGAAATCACATGAAAATTCTCTAATTTACGTGCTTTTTTTTTCCCTGTTTCTTTTAGTTACTTAACAGCAAGCAAACCAGACTCCCCCAAGGCTGCTCCATCCTATGAAAACCTAAAACTGAGCTCCCGGAGAGAGCAGCTCTGCCTCCTCCACAAGCACCTTTCCCTGCACCAGTTGGGGCTGGCAAGCAACTGTGCCTCGGGCAAGCGGGATGGCAGCAGCTTCTCCAGCCCTTTGCTCAAGGCCAAAGACCCCGACGGCAGGACGCGGTCGAGTGATGGCTGGGAAGACCGAGCCGCCTTGCTGAAGCTCCCTGCCACCATGGTCTACGTGAGGGATCAGCACCTGGAGGAGAAGCTGCAGCTCCTCAAGCAGAGGGAACGGCTGCAGCATTTCCTCCTGCAGCAGTGCCAGCCAGCCCGGCGGGCAGATGGAGACACGAAGCCAGCACCCGAGGAGCGGCCGCTCTCCCCGTGGCCGAGCCTCGTGATGGGATGCAAGGAGGAAAAGTCCTTCCTGGAGGATGCTGCAGATGGGAAGGAAGAGAAGGAGCTGTGGCCAAGCCGGGACAGCTCTGAGCCGCGAGGAAGGGTGAAGGTGGCAAGGGACGATGGTGTGGACGCGCCGCTGGATCTGTCAGACTCCGGCCGTGGCAGGGAAATGGGCTGGCACAACCGACGGGAGTCACGGGGGGTCAGCAGCCCACAGCGGAGCCCTGGGGAGAGCCCCCCTGTGCCCCGCGGCCCCTGTGGAAGACGTGGGACAGAGCGGGACAACTTGAGCTTCCACTATCGCTGGCCCAGTGCCACCCGGGCACTGCCTGGTGCTGTCGAGGAGGAGGAGGAGGAGGACGCAGCTGTGGTGAGTACAGCTCATACTGGCATCAGTGGCCCCTTCTCCTCCCCAGGGTGTCTGGCACTGCTGCTGGCACCATTATGACCCTTATCAATGTCCCATGGGAGGATGGCCTGGCTGTGTGTGAAGTCCACGGGGACATATTTGCACATGGCAAAGCCACAGCTGCTCAGCCCTGATGCTCATTCCCCACCTCCCACAGTGCCCACGGGGTTCCAGGTCCAAGGCAGCACTTTTGCCCCGACCCACCAGTTGATGCAGGATGAATGCTGGGCTCCCCTGCAATATGCTATGAGAACATAGAAACACCTTTGTGGTGCTTATGCCCATGGGTGTGTCACAGCCACCACGTAGGGGCCTTTCAAGCCCTTTCCTCCTGCTTGGCAAAGCACCATTTGTGTTCCCTGTGTCCTACAGCTCATGCTCTCACAGGCACGTCTGACAAACAACTCCACGCAGAGCGACCCAGAGGCCCTTCCAGAGACCGGGCTGAGGCTGGCTGCCAGCGCACAGAAGGGGGAAGCAGGTAAAACGCCCCAGGCAAACGGGATATTTGAGAAAGCAAGAGCAGAAGATGCACTTTGGTGCCAGTATCTCGCAGCCAGGAGCTGTCTGTGCTGGGCTCTGGGTTCCTTCCAGGGACTCAGGTTCTCCTGGCTCACAGTTCTTTTGGGGAAAACTTGAGATTTCATATTTTCATCCTTGAGGGCTCAAATTTCAACCCTAGGGATGCCCAAAATCCAGGCTCAGTATCTATAGGGAGAAAATAACCCCGGCACTTCTGGAGAAGAGCCCAGTATCTCTGCCCAGCATAGACCAGAAGTCATCCATAGGGTGCCCTTGCACACCCTGGAGAGCACCCTACAGTCAGCTGCTGAGTGGCTCGGAGATCTCCAGGAGCCAAAGAGGTCAGTTTAGCACCAACCCCTTGGCAAAGCCCACTCCAGGGTGAGCTGCGGCAAGACAACGTCACTGTTCCAGCATTACCTTCCCCTCTCAGGGAAGCAGAAGCTCAGAAGTCACCCCAGCAGAGATGGGGAAAAGGCAAGAGGTTTGCAGGACTAGCTCTGGAAAAACCATCCCTGTGTGTGCCTCCTTGCTCCAAAGTGTGCCCAGTGCCGGCAAAGCACTTGGCTGAGCACGGAGCGAGGGGTGCTGGCACCTGCAGCAGGTAGGGCAGGGTGTTTTCCTCCCTTTCCCTGCTCCATGCCCTGGAAGAGCCCTTTCCAGTCCCCAAACCAGCAGTGCTCTTAGTCTGGGGACACGTGGGGCTTTCAGCCAGGACATGGGTGCCTGGTTTGATGGGCTGGGTGGGAGGCAGCAGCCATGGGGAGCAGGGTGGGAAGCACGTCTGCTGAGAGCCGCTCGGTACCAGCCTTACTGGCTTGGCCAGAAAGTTGAGCTCGCCTGGATTAGTCGGTCTGGGCGTGTCGGAGTGGTTTGGGAACACTCTTCAGAGCAGGATTTTGCACGGTGGAAAAAGAAGAAGGAACAAAAAAAAAAAAAAAAAAAAAAAAAAAAAAAAAAAGAAAAGGGGAGTCCTCTGTGATTTACATGCTAAGGAGATATCATCATAGCAGAAGAATTTCAGCTGATTACATTCTGGGTGTGGGAATACAGGACTTTCTTCAGTTCTCACCTTGAGGTTGACACAAAGCCCAGGAAACAATACACAAATACTTCTGCACTTGCCAGTGACCCTTAACCCGCGGAAGGGCGAAGGGAAGACAGTGCGGACGGGATCAGGCGGCAGGGGCCGTAGGAGTGCCTGAAAGCAGCACCCTCTGGGTGCTCAGGGGAGGCTGCTCTGCCCACAGTCCCACCCTGGCTAGACCTGGGTGCCAGGAACAAGGAGTATTGAGGTCCTGGAATGCCCTTGGCAGAGGGCCCGGCTCTGGCCCCAGCCCTCCCTGCCCCTCGGCGGCCAGCACGGGTGTGCGGCTGCGGGCGCAGGCAGGGTGATGCCACCAGAGCAACGCTCGCTCCCTGGCCCAGGCAGCTCTGCTCTGTGCAAAGGTCTGGTGCGTGCAGGTACGTGTCTGGGGTTGGGTAGCCTTGGGGTCTGTGTGCAGCAAAATCCTTTCGCTGGGCATGGAAGCAGCTCCCCCAGGTTTCCTTCCTCTGCTCCTCAGCGCGCGTTCCCTGCTGGGAGCCATCAATGAGCACTGCCAGCAAGCTTCAGGATTGTCCATTTTAGCCTCTTTACCTTGGACGTGCTTCTCCTTACCTGGGTCTCAAATGGGAAGGTGCAGTCTGGGGTTTTAAATACTCCTCAGCTTCCCAACCTGTGTGTGGCCATGGACTTTGGGGCAGCACTGGCAACCTTGGGGTAGGAAAGTCCTACAGATACAGCTTTATTGGGAGGTGGTTCCCCAACATTGTCCTAATGGATCTCTCATTTCAAGCCACATAACTCACAACACCTCTGCTTTGCAACATAGTTTATTGCTGAATCTTTTTTCTGCCTCAATGGCCCTCAAGAGCCTGTGCAAGGGGCTCTATATCTGCTCATGAGCTTGTTGGGACCCCCACCAGCCAAAAAAAAACCCCTTTCCTTTTGTGTTTCCTTAGATGATGATGACGCTGAGTCTGGGAAGCAGGAATCTGATGAGCCAGACACAACGGACAGCGAGGTTTGTTTGCTCTCCTCAGCCCATCACCTTAGGCTGTCGGGTCCAAGAGGTGTAGGATGAGCTGGACCCGCCTGAGCTCACTCCAAAAGGTGATGGCTCTTCCTACACAAGGTGCCAAGCCCCCTTCCCACATTGTTACCCAACTTGTTGCGGAGGGATAGAGATATCACTCTTTCCAGCTATTCAAGAGAGTTTATGAACAACAGCATTGGTCACTACTCCCTAGCAATGGTCACAAAGGTCCCTAGTGATGCCATGGGGCCGTCACTCCCTGGGAATGAAGGGTAGTTTGAAGACTGACTGCTCTTTTCATTGGTGTAGGTGGCCACCCCATGTGAAGACGATACCCTACAAGAAGACCAGGCTGGTAGGAAATACTTTTGCACCAAAGACAAAGCTCACATGCCGCAGAAGAAGAGAAAAAGAGGACAGGAACCCTGGCCAAAAGGTAGGGAGCAGGTGTTCCTTGTGGCATCAGCTGAGGGCTACAACTTCTGCTGCTTCCCGAGGGGCTCCTGGGAGAAACACCCGAGGCACCGGCTGCCTTGCCTGCAGCAGAGAGGAGAGTGCTCCTGCACCGGGTGCACGCCAGGCTGCAAACCAAGGTTTGCCCAGGGTGATGCAGCAGAGCCTTTCGTTCCACTGCACCGTGTTTTGGCAACGGCTGCATCTCCAGCCAGAGGAGCCCCTGCTAATGGTTAGCCAGGGGAGCCTGGACAGGGTGGCCAGGAGAGCACCCTGAACACCTAAGCTAACAGGGCTACATCCCTCATGTTTGCTTAGCTGGTCAGGGAGGTGGCAACCGGAGAAGGCCAAATTCCCAGAGGTGAGTTATGACACTCAGAGAAAGGTTTCTGTCAGCTCTGTTGATCTTCCAGTGCAGAGGCTTCCCTGCTGACAGAGGAATGTGTTGTACCCGTGTTCCCTACAGGTGAATAAGCAGAAAACTGCTCCTGATAAGGGCAAAGATAAGACAGTCTGCCCATCAAGCCTTAAAAAGTGCTCTGTCAGAACTACCCTGCTACAACCCCCCTTTGTACTGTCCATAAGGTCAGGGAGACGGTGACCATGTCAGTTCTCTGCTTATTTCTGCTCCACATGTTTCTGTTTCCAGGGTCACAGCAGCCTCCCCCAGGTATTCGTGCTGCTCTCGTATCAGAGAGATTTCTCTTCATCTTCCCTTTGCTGGGCTTTGCTCCCTCCTGTTCTGTCCCTGTTTTGGGATGAGGCCACACTGATCTTGTACACGTAAATCCATTGCCCTGTGATTAACTCCTGTGGTCATCTTGCTGTTTACAGGAGCAAAGTCAATGAGAGGAAGAAAGAAAGTCAAAGTGGAGCAGTGCTTAGAGGGAAAAGAACTGGAGAACTGCTCAGCTTCCCACAATGATACCTCCAAGGAGAGCTAACAGCAGGGCAGGATGAGAATTGACATAGATGCTGCAGACCAAAGACGAGGACTCGGAGATGTCAGCATCCCACCCATACTGGGAGAGCAACGCCTCCTGCCATGCTGGGCCAGGCAGTGGGGAATTCTTAAGGACTCATTAATGAGTAGAACACCCCGAGTCTCCTCACTTGGTGCCCTGGGAGACTCTGGGCAAGGAAGAGCTGTGCAGGTGATACCTGGAGCAGCTGGTGGCATTCAGTGACTCTCAGCTCTGCACTGGAGCAGACCCTTAGATTGGTGCGAGGGAAAGGAGATGCCCTCTTTGCAGCACCCTCCCTGGATCAGGACCATGTTCTTCCCTGGGATTTCACCCAAGGAGAGTTGACTGCCCAGACCTCGCTCCCCATGTGCGATGTCCTGGTGGCTGGCCAAAGGGTTGTGACCAAGTCAAACACTGCAGGACCTCGTGCACCAACCTGCAGCGATTAAACCCCTACCCAGATTTCATACATGTGTGGATCTTGTCTGACCTGGAGCAAGCCCATGGTTTTCTTTTCCAGTTAAGTGAGGAGCAAGCACATGGGCAGGCAGGTGGGACATGGCCCTGGAGAGGGCAGGGAGAAGAACATGGGATGGGAGGGCTCGTACGCTCCTCTCCCCAAGGTGCCCTGCGTGTCTGGAAAAGGCAGGTGTGTGTGACCCAGCTGTGGCTCACAGCAGAGCACCAGCTCAGAAATTCCTGTTGACCTTGGCAGGACTACCTGGAGCTTGTTTTCATGTGGATAAACTGTTCTTAAACAAATTTTTCTGATGCATTAAGCACGGGCGAGTTCTCCTTCAGCATCAAGCACCAGGGCTGCCTAGCCAGGGATGGGAAGGGAAGGGCTGTGGAGAGCATCCCTGCAGCCAGGAGCCAGGCTGGGTTATTCCTAGTGCACGTGTGGAGAGCAGGGACAAAACAGAGGGAGACCAGAGGAGAAGTGCGAGAGACAGTACCTGTCCTGTCTGGTGCACCCTTATTTCCTTTACCCCCAGTTATTTCTATTTAAATGTGGTTTAATGGGGAAAGTGGCACTCCATGCCCAGCACCAGCTGCACTGGTGATGCCCCGTGTCCACAGGCTTCAGGTAGCACAGGAGGGAGCCCAGGGAACTCATGGCACAACCACTTGATGGAGAGACCCCAACTTACACAGAACCTGTAGGAGAGGGTCCAAAGGAGGTCACAAAAATGATCCGAGGGCTGGAACCTCTCTTCTGTGAGGCCAGGCTGAGAGAGTTGGGGTTGTTCAGCCTGGAGAAGAGAAGAAGCCTTTTTGCAGTCTTCCAGTACTTAAAGGAGATCTACCAGGAAGATGGGGACAGTCTTTAGCAGGGCCTGTTGTAATAAGACAAGGGGTGAAGGTTTTAAACTAAAAGAGGGGAGATTCAGACTGGAGAGAAGGAAGAAAAACACTGAGGGTGGTGAGACCCTGGCCCAGGTTGCCCAGAGAAGTGGTCAAATCCCCATCCCTGGAACCATTCCAGGTGAGACTGGCCAGGGCTCTGAGCACCCTGCTCTAGCTGGAAATGTCCCTGTTCCCTGCAGGGCGTTGGACTAGATGAGCTTTAAAGATCCCATCCAACCCAAACCAGTCTGTGATTCTATGATTCTCCTGGAGCCCAGTTCAGCCCAGGCAATGTCCAGCTCTCAATTTGCATCTCCGTGCTGTGATGTGGACACAGCACCCGGGAGCTGGCACAAGGTGCGGACAGGCAGCAGAGGGTGCAGGGTTGCAGGGCTGATTTATCCCAGCTCCAGACATTCATCGGATCACAACGTGGAAGGTGGATCAGGGGCACAAGTTCCACCTTCCCCCCTTGGTCCCAGGCACCCAGTCCTGTGTCTGTCTGTCCGTCCCTTGCTCGGACTGACTTGCAAGGGGCAGCAATTCCCAGAGCAGTGCTGAACACATGTGATGACCTGGATATATCTGTCCTGTAAAAATACCCCATACAAAAAAAAAGTCAAAATGTAATCCTGTAAGGAGGCCCCTCAGACTGCAGGGAGGCAGCCTGGGAGAGGGAGAACCGAAGAAGGGTGGGAACTTTTATGCGACTGTAAAATAATCCCCTCCCTATGACGATCCCTTGATAAGTGAAATGAGTGGAAGTCCTGCCAAAGATAATGAACTCCTCAATTTCTTTTCCACAGAGATTGTTTTCCCTCCCATAGCACAAGACTGACACAGAGTTCACCTTCATTTATTGGACTTTTATTTTCTTTTATGTGGCATCTTGCCTGTTTCCAGCAGGTGTGTTCAGCTGATGCCCTGTATCTCCAAGCAGGGTGTGTTTGAGGGGCTGGCAGGGCCACGTATTTCATAATTAGGGCAATCCCATAATTACAAAAACAAAAAAAAATAGAGTTGTCAGCTCTTAGCAAAGTGCTGCTGCTGAAGGGAAATAAACTTTCGACTCTGCACTTGATCCAGCTCTGAAAACTCTGCTCCTACCCAGTCCCTCCCTTGCTGTTGCCCTCCCACCATGTTACAGAAACACAGAGAATTGCTGAAGGCCATTAATTCTCCTAATCGTGCTTCTCAGCCTTTTGTTCAAGTCATTCTTGACAGATAAATGTATGTATTGATTTGGTGATATCTCAGCAGCCTCAGACTTGAAAAGTTCTGCTGCGAGGAAGAAATCTGAGCCCTGGAAGGAGCCCTGGAGCTTCGCAGAGGTTTTCCGTCTGCAGGTGAAGTTGTCCCTGAGGTAACGTGTTTGCAGGAACACACTGGGCAGTGTTCAGCCCAACGGGCTGATGCTGCCTTCCCTGAAAGCTCAGCAGCCTTTTCATAACTTCACTGCAGTTTGGCTAACGACTCCAAGGGGCATCTCTGCAGCAGCCCCAGTGATCTTGGCTTTTTCCAGAGTTAAACCATTGTTGTTGCCACATTTCTGTTCAGCATGAGGATGTTCTACACAATGAGCTCCATAAGTCCCCTGGAATTACCCTTAGAGTGTGTGACTTACAACCCACAGAGCACTAACGCAGAAGAGAAGCTGCCCCATGAATGGACCAGTCCTTCTGGGAGACTGGCAGCTCACGTTTGGTTTGTGTTTACAAATTATAGCTCTGACATCATCAGTGGCATGACATAAGTAGGGCAACTGGGCCAGTCAACTGGTTTCCCAGAGGGACAGGTTCAGAACACAGCTTGGGTTTGGTCAGGTCAGGGTCTAGGTTTGAAATGACACTAAAAAAATCTGCAAGAGCAACGGCGTAAACATTTCTCTTCACTTTTAGTCCGTTCAGACCATCAGCCACTGGTTCCCATATTGCCCATCACGCAAAGCAATTCCAATAACAGACCATCACAACTCCTTTGCTTCCATCTGTATGTGCTGAATCACTCTCCCAGCACAAATAGCTGCTCTCAGCTTGCAGACCTGCCCTGGTCCTCCCTGTGGATCAGCCTCCCACTACACCCAGCAGTGAACTGACATTTTCAGCTACTTTCTAGGGCTTTTTTTTCAAAATTTCTTAAGAAATTCATTTGTGCAAGTCTGGCCATGAGTATGAATCTCCATCTGAGATAACAAACATAGAATACCACCACACAAAGGTTCCTCTGTTGCATGTGTGACAGAGCCAGCGCTGTGCAGGAAAGTAGGAAGTCCAACGAGCTCAAAGCAAAAGGGAACCGTGCTGGGGACACGTGTGGCTGCAATGCAGAAACCAAAAGCACCAAAAATTGAGAAATGCACGTCAGAATCTTCCCCCTCATAGTCTTCTGAGGTGGTATTGCCTCTACAGCAAGAGAGGTTTTGAAGGTGGCTTAATTCATGCCCTTTTCAAGAGACTGAGCATCACTTTCTTTGTAGTGAACTGTTTCTAACCGAGATCTGATCAGTAAGTGTTGGCTGTTCACAGTGCTGGCTTTGGCAACACAGTTTCGTGCTCAGTTCACTACAGGAAAACTCATTCCAGGCATTACTGAAATCTTGCTTAAGTCCCACTTTGGGGATTTAAGTGAGCCGGGCATTTTGTGTGGCTCATTCCCAAGGTCAGATGTACCCTGCATGTCTGGAAAAGGCAGCAGGCACCCAGGCAGCCTCATGTGCAGCACGCAGCCAGGAGCTTGGAGGGGACAGGGACAGCTCAGGTGTTCCAAACAGAGCACTGGGGTGAAGGTTTGCACTTTTGAAAGGAGGCTGTGAAGCTGTGGATAAATTTAGCAAGTGCAGAGTGCAGTGGTGGTTCTTGGAAGGGAGAGATTTGGGAAGTTCCTTTGCTCCATTTTCTTGAGTAAAATTTTTTGTAGGAATTTTTGAGCCAAAGTGCATGTTCCTTCTGCATGTCTTGGGCATTCTGGCTCTCTGCTCTGCCCTGAACTTTGTCATCTACCCTTCAAGAGTTCCCCAGCTCAGGTGGGGCTGTGCTCTGCACCCTGCTTCTTACCAAACTTGCTGCTAGATCTCCAGTGGGACCTCTCCAGAAGATACATTTTGCAAGATTCTCACATGAAAATGATTGAACTATTAATAACAGCCTGTAGTGCAGCACCGTGTGGTTCAAGGAAGAGGGCTGGATTCATTCATTCACAAATTCTCAGGTAAATGCCACAGACACTTTCCATGGCTCGAGCACACTCCTGAGTGCAAAGCTATACAATTAAATCCATCAGCTCCAGGGTTTTTAAGTGCTTCGTGTCACACAGGAGATCCTGAGTCCTTTTCCAAGGCACAGAGTTTCCAGCACAGAGGTCTGCTGGAGATGTTTGCCTCCTGGGGCTCAACGGGGTGTTTTGCTGTAACTGGCAATCAGCAGCGAAAGCAGAGGATTGCATCACCCCCCGTGGGTGAGCACCCGGGAACCCAGGGGACACGGCCACTCCACTCCAGCAGCGGCCAAGAGAAACCAGGACTCGCAACTGGAACCGACTGGAGGCAGATGAACACCACTGCAGGATGCACGGCTAACGGTGATGCCAACAGTTTGAGTCAACCCTGGGATGCAGGAGAAGCGCGATGGAGAAGCATGTGCCAGTGGAGAGCAGGAGTGGTCCAACATGTGAATGCAGTTGGAAGAGTTTCATAATTTCACACCTACACAACACAAGGAGGGAATGGTACCTCCAGACATTTCTGAGACACACTAAACAGGGGGAGGAAAATGAGCTCAGGAGAATGCACGGTTCCAAAAACACAGTGGGTGGTCTTTAGGTGGATGTGCTGAGTGTGAAGCTCATCCCCAGAGAGTGCAGGTCCTCCTGGGTGTGTTGATTTAAGGAGAAGATTTAAAAGGGTGATCTGTGGTAAGAGCTTTGAGATAAAGTCCTTGAATCAGGGTCTGTTCAGGAGAGAGGGGATGGTAAGTTCTGGATGTGTGTTGCACTTACTGATCATCCTTTCAGGCTTCCAGAGATGACCCTGGTACCCTGTGAGGCCTCTTGGATCCCCATCTACACCCCACTTAGGCTGGAAAAATGTTCACAGAAATTTCTGGTGCCTTATTAACAGTTCTTCCAACTGGAAGGCTGTACTTCTGGTTCCCAGGCTAAATATACACATGACCTGTTTATCTTTGCTTGATTTTGGGCCATGCTTTTGAAAAAAATATAACACCCAGCCCACATATGTACTTTAAAGTGCTGTCTCAGATGCTTAGACCAAATCCTGCAGTTCTTGCACATAGAAATATCTTGGTGACTTTGGTGACTCTACTCTCCATATAATATTGCAATAAGGACTTGCAGGCCTGGCTCAGTCCACACCAGCTCCTTATTCCAGCAACCTCTAACTGCTCAGACGTGTCCACGGGGTCCAGGGCTTCCTTTGAGGCAGAGCAGGAGCTCCAGGAGCAAAATGAGCATGAGGTCAGTATTGAAGATTCAGGGTAATGCTCTCGTGTAAGAACACTGCTGTAAATGCAGATCTACCATCCTTCCCCTCTGCCCGGGGTTTTGCAGCAGCTAAGGTTGGAGAGTTCCTCAGCTCAGGACTCAAAGCTGCTGTGCATGAATTAGAAGCATCTCCAGCCAAAACAGACCTCAGGTTCCCTCCGCCTGCCTCGCTGCGGGGAGAAAAGGTTGCTCAGGGTTGCAACCAGCCCCTGCCATTTGTGGAAGCGATGCTGATGTGCCGCCCAGTTGTTTTAGCAGCAGATTCCTTGAAACCCAGCAATGTGCCCGCTGAACTCGTACACTGTGAACTAGTTTGCTTGTCAGATGTAGATGAAAGCTCCCCAGCATGAACAGCAGCGACATTCAAACCGCTAAATTCAGCTTTGAAGTTAGCAACCCACTAAGCTATGGAGGTTGGCATCGTCCTGCTTCATCCTGCGCTGACTCAGTGGGATGATTTACATCCTACAGCTGCTTTTACAAGGAAAGAATGAGAAAAAAAAAACCAACCTTTTTGTTTTTTAAATCCAATCTTGGGTTCTAAGGAACTGTTTGCAGCAAGCCTAGGTAGGTTTCCACGCCCATTTACCCTTTGGTTTATTTGATGAGCTTGCCAGCAGGAAGGATTTTAATTCCTTTTTATCCCCCTTTTTTTTTTTATCCCACAGCTGTGATATAAGACCATTCTGACAAATAATTTAGGCTCAAAATCTGACCTATATTGAATAGCATGTGATATTGAGGATGTTCTTGGGATTTTAAGGGGAGAGTTTATATGTAGAGTTTTTAATGGGAGCCTACAAAAAAACATTGATTTATGTTTCCTATCCTAATCCTATTGTTACTATTAATACACTATTTGTTTTATAAGACAAGTGTTGATGTCCCATTTTCAACAGTATACAAAAGAAGGATCATATGAAAAGATGTAGAATCTGTACATGGTTTACAGGACAGCTTCAAAATCTATTATCCCTTGCCCATTTTTCAGATCATATCATCAGATGTCAGTTTGATTGTTGGCATTAAACTGCAAACAATATTTGTCATACAGCTTCTTTAGATGTATTTGGCAAAAACATTTACCATTCTAAGGGTGCTGTGTTGCAAATTAATACCTGCTTGATTGTGAGCATCTTAGTAGTCCCTCACTGATGGCAAATTTGGGTTGATATGTCCATGTCTATTGGTAAAATTCACTCGGGAGCACAAACTGCTTCAGATCATGTGAGGTGGGAAGCACAGGAGTCTGCCAGGGCCATTGCAGTTTCAGAGGAGCACGGAGGCCACCAGCACCCACCTTCTGATGCTCACAGCACCAAAGGCTTCATCGTGCCCTGCAAAGTTCCCAAGCCTCTTCTGCCAAGCCTAATTGCATGGACATCGTCAGTGCACATCAACGTCCTCTGAGGACAGTGGAAAGGGCAGAGCTTCCTCACTTGGCAAGCAGGCAGAGCATCATCCCAGGATGTGGCAGACATCGATTCAAGTGCCTAAGGGGTATGTTTATTCTGTGCAGTATAAACACACCAGTTCGGGAAGCAGCATGCTGCGCAGAAATGCCTTGAGTCACTCTGTGGACATAAATACTAAGTTTATGCTCTCCCGGATCCGGGTCTGCCTTGCCCTTATACGGCCCATGATTAGGACTGCCTGAGCTTTGCTTCAGGGGCTGGGAGGCGCGGGGACTCACCCCTCTGCATGGGTTCCGGGGACTGACGGTGAGTCTCGGGGCTGCGCACAGGGATTTGTGCCACACACAGGGATCCATTCTGGGGTCCACCCTGGCTCCTCAAGCTGGAAGGTTGGGTGCCAGGCTGCTGGGCTGGAGCATGAGGAGCAACTGCCTTCATCTGTAGCGGCCTGATGTCCACAGCAGCCTCTTGATGGCTTGACTAGCTGTGTCCTCCCTTCCTGCCCGACGGCCAGGAGACCTTGGAGAGGTGCGGCGGCGTATTAAGAAAAATCATACAAAGACACACGGTGGGTGTTCGGGTGGGGCCATGGTGGGCTTGTGGCTGTGGTAGGGGAGCACCTGCGGGAGGAAGGGGCTGCCTGCGGGGAGAGAGGCAGGGAAATGATGCAGCGGGCCGCGGCCAGCCCGGCTGCTGGGGCAGCCCCCGACTCGCCTGGCGGGGGCACCACCGAGCCGCCTGGGCCGGCCGCGCCGTTGCGCGCTGGCGCTAGGACCCGGCAGAGCCCCACCGGCCGGCGAGGGGCGGGGATACAAATCTGAGCCAATGAGCGGCGAGCAACGGCCGGGCTTATTTACATCCCGGCGCGCCGCAGCCACTGAGCGTGCGAGCCGCCGGCCTCCCCGCGCACCTCGTCGCCCCGCCCCGCCCGCCCGGGCAGCCGAGGCGGTCGCGGCTCATTCGGAGAATGGCAGCGGCCACGGCGTGCGGCTCCCCGCCTCCCCGCCCGCCCCGCCAGCCGCCGCCGCCGCCGCCTCGGAAGCGGGGTGACTCCCGGCGGCGGCAGGCCGCCCTCTTCTTCCTCAACAACATCTCCCTGGACGGCCGACCGCCCTGCCCGCCCGCCGAGAAACCGCCGCCGCTACCCGCCGGCCCCGGCGAAGGGGAGGAGGCGGCGGCGGCGGCTGAGCCGGCCGGAGCCCTCCCGCGCCTGCTGTCCCCGCCGCCCGCCTGCCAACCGCCGCCCGCCCTGCTGCTGACCGGCGTCTCCCCACTCACCGCCGGCCCCGGAGCCAAGGGGGAGGCGGACCCCACCCGCGGGGGCATGTTGCTGCCGCAGCTGCTGCTGGGCGGCCCGCTCTGCCCGCCGCCCCCGGCGCCGCCCGCCCTGCCGGGGATGCTGGCGGCCGCCAAACCGGGCGCCCCGGGGCTGCTGAGCCCCACGCAGAGCGCGGCGGGAGGCGGCTTCGCGCTGGAGGCGCAGCGGCAGAGGTGAGTGAGGGGCCGGGGCGCGCTGGGCCGGCCCGCACACACCTCCCCCCCCGCCGTCCTGACCCCGCGGGGCGTGGGAAGCGGCGGGACCCCTCCGGAGCCCTGGGAAGAACTGGACTTTCCCAGAGCCCTCGGCCGGTCGGTGGCTCCGGGGAAGGGGGGTGGGGAGCGGGGCATGGGAAACGGCTGCCCCCGGGGGAGAGCGGCCGAGGGAGGCGGCGCCGGCCCCGCTGTCGCCTGACCCCGGGAGGGAGGCTCGGCCCGCGGGCTGCCCAGCCGGAGGGGTACCGGGGGGGAGTCGGCTTCGCAGGCAGCCGGGGCAGCGCTGCCCGCTGTCTCTGCAAGCCCCGGGGATGTGCGGCTGCCCGTGCGGAGGATGCCCCGGTCCGCGGGAGTATCTGGTGAGGGGGATTTTGCGGAGTGTGACGCTGACTGAGTCTCTGGCTGCGGTTCTGCGGTACCCTGAACCCTGCCTCCTGCTTCTCCCTGGCCCGGTTTTTGCATTTTTCTGTTTCCAGAAGCTGGCAGAGTCGCTGCGGGTCAGGACTCTTGATGCTCCAGCCACGCTGCTGAGGCAGTGCCTTCTCCTAATCTCTGCCGCTTCTCTGCGCAGTAGCTCTCGATATTAATAAATGCTCGTACGCTGGGAACTTTGAGTCAGCCCCAGGGGAGGATGTTCTGGCCTTCGGTGCAGGATTACCGGTGCATTTCCCAGGGACTTCTATCAGCCTAAAGTGTTGGTTTTCTAATCAACTGGAAGGCGGGCTTTTGCTCAGATCTTGGGGATTTGAGCTCTGAAGGAGCTCTTTTC
Organism: Todiramphus chloris collaris; assembly: GCA_025345505.1. NCBI lineage: Eukaryota > Metazoa > Chordata > Aves > Coraciiformes > Alcedinidae > Todiramphus > Todiramphus chloris. Next base: position 8,215,242 of record JANVCC010000271.1, on the reverse strand, counting down.
AGGCTGCTTCTTGCATAAACAGCTTTGTAAAGTGAGCTGGCCCTCTGAGCCTGCAGATAGGCAAAGCAGTATCAAAGGCTTTAAGTCTTCGTGGTCTTTATAGCAGCTTCCAGAGCTTTGTCAGTGAGATGAAATAGAGATGTTGTCTGTGCTTTAAAGCTGGGGAGCTTTGCTGGTGCAGTTGGTGGGTGTACCCTTCCAGTGTGCATCTCGCAATGGAGGTGTCCCACGTATCCCCAGGAAATGAGCGACTTGGAGGTTCATTCTTTGAAAAGAAGTTGCTCTTTGTCAGTCAGGTGTGGGGGTCCTCTTGGGTGTTGTACCTTTTGGGTTTTTTCTTTGAACTGTCATTTACCACCCATTGCTTTTCACCAGGAGGCAAGGAAAGAAAGGTCTTTTTTGTTACATGAAGTTGAAGCTGGGCCTTGGCTCGACGGGGACTCTGCATGCACGGATGGCACTGTTGTGTACCTCTTGTTGAGTAGAAAAGCTTGAAGTGAGGGTCTTCCTGTGGCACAGCTCCTTCCTACCACTCCTGGTCCACGAAAGCCAGTGCTCTTATGTGCTGTGTGATTTCATGTCACTGCTTTAATGTTGTAGGTAAAACTCTTTTGAGGGGCAAGTTTTGGGTCATGAGCTTTACAAGCAGTTACCTCTGTGGGTGTGACACTTGGTGTGGCTGTGAGTGCCAAGTTCTGGACTGGTGGAGTTCATGTAAATGATTCAATCCTTTCCCTTCGCGCGCCAAGAAAATACTCCTAGGATCTTCTCATTTGCTGTTCTTCCTGCTTCTTTCCTTGGCATCTGATTTTTAGATGTTATGTTCCACTGTAGTAGTTCTAATCAGTCCACCCCAAAAGAATGATAGATCAGAAGTAAAAGCTAGAGAGAAGTGCAAGGAGGTAGTTGGGGGAATGAAAAGGCATCTGTCTGAGTAACGACAAAGCAGACTGATTTTTCAGCTTGGAGGAGGTGACTGAAAGAGTATGTTGTGTTGCATTAATCATTTAGTGTGATGCTTACGAGGGTCATTTGGAATCAGACTTCATCTGGTTTTTGTCTTTAAAGAAGAAAAGAGTGTAAGAATATCTGCTGAAACCATCAGGCAGAAGATCCACATCTTTACATGGGGATACACGTATCTTCTGACAGGACAGCTGCCTATGAGGACATGTTAGACCCAATGTATCTCCTCCCAGTCACGCTGGGCACAGCAGTAGGTGAGATGGACCATCCCTCTGTAACGAGATATCACCGGCAGCTTGCAGGGTGAAGGACCTGGAGCACTGTTATTTTGCTGGATGGTTCCATGTCCGCTCTGTGACAGAGCATCCCTTCATCCCTGCAGCGCAGCACCAGCTCCTCTCGTCCCAAGTACACAAGGAGCTATTTGGGGACTTTCTTTCCTTCAGGACAGTGGTGGTGGGGATGCTGCTTCCCCTGCTGTGTTAGGTGAGCTGTTGGCAAAATAAGATTCGGAAAACAACAAGCAATTGCAAAATGGGTTTCCTTTTACTAGGACTCGGGAATTTGGGTATTGCTTTGCCATGCAGTGATGTTGCCACTCTGTACGAGTTAACTACATGCATCGTGCAAATACACAGGCGTATGAAGCCATCAGAGAAAAGGGGGAGGTGGAATCTACACTGCGACTCTGGACATCTAATCTTTGATGCCCACTTAAGGCAGCTGCTCTCCTCAGAGTCCTTTTTTAGTCGCTGTCAAGAGCTGTTTTAATTTGCCCTTGGTGGAGCCTCCCTTAAACACACCAGGAGCATGGGCTGCGGGCTCCCCGGGTTCTCTCCATCCGTGTTCGGTGAGCGGTGCTGCTGCAGCCCTGTGCCGTGCCTGGGGATTTCATCACGCTGGGGCTTGCCCCAGTCCGTGGAGATCACTTTATCTAGAGCTGGCGGTTTCGTTGGGCAGAGCTGAATTACAAAACTTAATCTTGTTTGACTTGATTGTGAAGCTGCAATAAGGTGCTGAGAGTGGTCAGCGTAGGCTGTGACAGCACCTCTGCTCAAGTAGCTGGTTGGTTGTTAGTGACAGGCAGGATCTGCTCAGGATCTGGGTGATCTGCTCAGCTGATGTAACGTGGAGTGTCTCCCATTGCTCAGTAGCCGTCAGGTCCTTTAGGATGGGAACTTTGGTGGTGGACGCTCCCTCGGAGGCACCGTTCAACCTGGATGCTTGGTTTTGTTGCACTGCTGGCTGAGCGTTATAAACTTAATGACTTCAACCTTCCACTTCTGTTTTTCCTAAGGAATCATCTGTTTACAGGATCTTAAGTTATAACATTGTGTTACACCAGCTTGCTTAATCTGCTTGCCCTCCTTCCACCCTTCTCCTTTTCCATCTTGCTCTGTTCTTTTGTTCTTTCACAGAACAAGCCTCACAAAAAAAAAAAGCACTGGAGGGAGGCAGCAAACGGCAAACAAATCGTTATTCACAGATTTTTAATGAATTTCTGCAGCTGGGTCTGAAACTGGAGGCGCTTTCTGGGGAAACACAGATAACAGAGGGCCCTGAAAATAGCCAGGTTATGAAAACATGAAGGGGATGGGAACAACAGCCCTGAATGTCAGTGCTTGTTGTGCTTCTGAGGTTTCAGTGCAGTGCAATGTACAGCAGCTGGTTTTGCTGTAAATTTGCTGCATTTTGCTGGGCCTGAGAATAAATACAGAGGCTAAATTATTTGCAACTGATGCTGTAATGTCCTTGGTGTTCAGTGGTCAGGGAGCTGAGTGTTCATGGTTGCTGATAAATCAGAAATGACTGAGCTAATTTAAGTCATTTTAAGAGTGGGAGTATAAACAGTGGTTGATAACAAGCAGCACTTTGGACCAACTCTGCTTTTAAGTGTTAATTGCCTGCTGGATTGCTGACATAGGTGTGATCTGACTAGTTCCTTGAGTGGAATGGCAGAAATGCTTGGTCAGGCTTTTATGCTTATGATGGCTAATGTGTTGGTTTGTCCTACTGTCAGCTTAGCTGCTGTTTTCACTGCAAGAAATATAAATATTTTTAAGAAGACCCAAACAAAACTATTCTGCTAATAAACAGGTTTTGTTGAAATGGATGAAATACAATGTTTAGAAGTCTTAGTTTTCATTTTGAGCCTTATCTGGAATAACCCGAGCACACGTGGTGCTTTTCAGGAAGCAGTACGATCTTGTCAGAGCCAGCAGGCTTTGACCTTTCAGGCATGAACAGCAGACTGGGATGTGCTGCTTGGACCTGAACATGAACATATTCTGAACCTGAACTTGGTTAAAAAGTCAGCTGAAATGTGAAGGCTGCGTCCCTGGCTCGGCAAGCACAGTTTTTTTCGACAGCTTTCCTTCCTACTTGCAACTGCAGGTGAACTGCATGTGTCCAATATTAAATGTTTATGTTTTATAGCTGTCTGTAGTATTTATTATCTGACAGTCCCAGCCAGGTATATTAATCAGAGGTTGTACACCTAGTAGGAAACGTGGAGATCAGAAAATCCACATCATCTCCCACTCACCTCTGTGAATGGGTCTGGGTCAAACAATCCTAGACGCTTCTAACACCAAGATTATTTGACCTCTTAATTTAAAAGAGTCCAGAGGCTTTTAAAGTCCCTTTGATCTCCAGGCAGGAGGAGTCTGTACAGAATTAACTCGTGGCTGGATTCTGTACCTTTTCAAAGTGATTGCGCAGGAGCCCCAGCAGCGGGTTTCGGGATGCTGTGGAAAGGGGATGCTCTGGAAGCACAGTTTCCACCTTTCCTTTTCCCTCACCAGCAGCTCACAGTTCCTCTCTGCAGAAGGCAATGAGGGTTGTCAGAATGTTGTTGTCATCTTGCTTCAAGTCATCATCCGAGAGGAGAAAATGCTGCCAAGTGAAAGGTAAAAAGCTGAAGAACTTTGGGGAGAAATTGGTAGGGCCCCATTTCAGACCTCCAGTAAGCAAGTCCCATAGGAGTGTTACAGCTGGTGAGGAAGGAGGACATGCTCAGGTTGTTGGTAACTTTGATGAGCCCCAGAATCCTTCTTGATAACTGCAGAGATGCTGCCCAAACTTATATCTGGTTTGCCAACCAAGGGGGCAGCTATCTCCCTGAGCTGGGGGTGAAGCTTCTTCAGGGCTGTCATTGTGTGCTCTTGGCACTGTGAATGAACCAGTTCAGAAGAGTTATTAGCAGTGGTGATCCTTTTGGGGCTTTTTTGGTTGTTTTTTTGGGGTTTGGGGGTTTTTTGTTGTTGGTTTTTTTGCAAGCTCCTATGGACTGTAGGATGAGGCAGGGAGGGAAAAGTCTTTGCTTTCAGTTTTAAACTTCTGAGCTACAGGTTAGCTCTTCTGCCCTGGGTTCAGGTATGGTTTGTTTCATTTCGGGGGGGGGGGGGGGGGGGGGG